>JANBXA010000730.1:5897500-6032500 GCA_030556225.1 Cricetiscus sungorus | reverse complement strand
ATACCTAAGCAAATGAAATTGTCAGAAGATTTCTAAATGCAAGAGGCTCACAACTAGTATGCTCTCTGGTATTTGCATTGTGTTAATGCCAAATAGTATTTATTCATATGAGTTTTGTGTGTCTAGTGTTGCATGTTGTTCAGGCAGAGACATAATTACTCAAATGTTAATTGAAATGAAAACTGAGTCCTAGAGATACTAAGGATTTGGGAAAGGTTATTATGAGTTAGAGTTAATTATTCAAGGGTTTACTCATTCACATGAGTGCCAGATAACTAATGTGACAAAGGGAACCAGCATGCTCATCTCTTCTTGCTGTCCCTGGATACCTGGGACAAATTCAGAAACCAGCACAAGGCATTGCAGGACCGTTGTAGTGTCCTTTATCTTTTATATTTTTGTCTCCTCTTAATCTGAGACTATAAAGTGGACAAGAACTATGTATAATTTTTGTGTTTCATTCAGAATTAGATGGACATCTATGATATTTTTTTCCACAGGGTAGATATTGTCCCCACTTCGCAGGTAAGGGAGTTGAGAAATGTCAGGAAAAGTTTGCACAGGCTGTGAGCGACAGACATTGGTTCTGACTAAGCATTTTAGCTAGCTGAAGACCATGGGCTTTAGTGACATCTCTCGAAGTCTTGACATGAATCTATAACATGAGCATGATGGGTAATCTCCACTGTCAGCTTGACTGGATTTAGAATCTCCTAGTGCTAGGTATATCTGTGAAGGCTTGAGGAGAGACATAACCAGAAAGGAAAACAAACACAAATGTAGGTATGAGGTGTGTTCCATAGGCAGACACACCAGACTCAATGAGAGAGAGGGGGGGCGGAGGGAGAGAGGGAGGAAGGGAGGGAGGTAGAGAGAGAGAGAGAGAGAGGGGAAAGGCTTTCCTTTCTGTTTCCTAATGTCAGCAAAAGCTGGTGAACATTGCTTCTTTCTTGCCGCCCCTACAGTGATGATCTGGTCCACCACAACAATGAGCCAAGATAAACCTTTCCCCTCTTAAGATGCTGTTGTCACAAATTTTGTCCCAGAATGAGAAAAGAAACATATACAGTTGGGAAAAATTACCTTTTAACATTTTAAAGGAAGTAGACATTGTAACACATATAAGACATTGTTTCTTCTTAGTAGAACAAAGTTGTAATTATTAAGCAGGTCTATGCCTATGCTTGAGGAAAGCTGAAGCAGAGAGATTTGAGATTCAAGACTAGTCAGTCTTACATGGTAAGTTTGAGGCCTCTCTGGGCTATATATCTGGAGGCCCTGTCTCAAAAAACTTGTAAGAAAACATTAAAGGAATAATCACCATTTCCTTTAATATACAGTGTTCATATTACAAATTAAACAATAGAGTAATAATAAAATTGAGTTGATTATGGTGCTGGAGAGGTAGCTCAGCTGCTAAAAGCACTTACTGCTCTTGCATGGGACCTGGCTCAGTTCTCAGCATCCACATGCTGCTCACAGCAATCTATGACGCAAATTCCAAGGTGCCTTCTTCCTCAGGCACAAGGCACACACAAGGTATGCATACATATACACACACAACTCATAAAGTAATGTTAAATAAATCTATTTTTAAAAAGAATGAACTTATGGCATTACATTGATTGGCATATATAGACAACAGAAAATGCTTCATAAGTGATAATTATTAAAACACACCAGAGAATTTGTACTTCTGTAACAATGCATAGGGCGCTTTTTTGGGGAAGCAAAAATACTGTTGTTCATAAGGGGAAACCGAACATTCTGTCCTAAGAGTCATTCCCATAAGACTCTTTTCATGACTCTTGAGATACCAAATACCTTCATAGTCCCCTCAGTGGTTTAAAAAAATTTCTAGGTTTTCCCCTACCTTGGATAATTACTGTTTATCCCATTAAATTTTAAATGCAAGAGGATATGCACATGTCTGGTTTGTTCATTACTCCTTGTCCAAAGCCTAATGCAGACCGGGTAACAACTCAGAAGTGTTGACTTGAGAGAGGAGTGAGAGAGTAATCACATGACTCTTGACAGTAAATAAAGTAAATGACAAGGACTGTGGTTCAGTTAGTAGAGTGCTTGCCTGATGAGATGATGGTTCTGGGTTCAATCCCCAGCACCACTTGAACCTGAAGTTCTGCTATGTGTCTGGAGTTCTTGCAAGCAGGGGAGGGGATAGAAGCAAGAGGGTCAGAAGTTCAAGATCATCCTTGGCTGAGTCTGAGGCTAGCCTAGGCAGCAAGTGATTCTGTTTCATATGAACAAGAGGAAGGATCACAGTGGAACTAAGGAACTAATGGAGAGTCAACACAACAGGGCTAGGAGATAGAAGCAGGAGAGAGGTACAGCCAGACATAAAGCATCTAGATCCATGGGCAACAGCACAAGCTGGTTGGTTCACACAAGAGTGGCTCAGTTGATGGCACATGAGCTTCTGTGGGCTGTGGATATTTTGCAGATGTACTGTGCAAAGCCAGAAGAAGAGCCTTGTGGAGAGGGGAGAAGTGAGGAGCCCACACCAGTTTCTGATACTATGTACAAACTCCTGCTGCTTTCTGTAGCTTTGGGAATGAAGCACCAGCAGAGGCTGTAGGCTGGTGCCCCTGCAGTAGGAGACCAGTTCACTTGTGTGCCCTGCACCCCTGCACACACTCATCTCATATGTGCACAGCCGCCTTCTCTAGTAACAAGTACTTAGTGGTTTCCATCTGAGTGTGAAGTTTTATCTATTTAGTTTTTCCATTTTTTTAAAATTTATATTACAATCTTATTATTCATGTCAATTCCAGTACCCTCTCCCTCCCCTCCTCCCCTGCCCCCACTGACCCCCTATCTCATCCCCTTTCTGCTTCCCAGGGAGGGCCGAGCATAGGGGCCTTCCATAGGGGGTCTTCAAAATCTCTCATATCATTTGGAGGAGGACATAGGCCCTCGCCCATGTGTCTAGGCTGAGAGAGTATACCTCTGTATGGAATGGGCTCCAAAAATCCATTTGCACACTAGGGATGAATACTAATCCCCTGTAAGGGGCCCCATAGACTGCCCAGGCCTCCTAACTGAGAGCCACATTCAGGGAGTCTTTGTTGGCCCTGTGTTGTTTTCCCATTTATCAGACTGGAGCCCATGAGCTCCCCCTTGTTCAGATCAGCAATTTCTGTGGTTTTCCCCAGCCTGGTCTTGACCCCTATGCTCATCATTCCTCCCTCTCTGCAACTGGATTCCAGGTGATCGGCTCAGGGTTTAGCTATGGGTGTCTGCTTCTGCTTCCATCAGCTACTAGATGAAGGCTCTAAGATGGCATATAAGGTAGTACTCAATCTCATTATCGGAGAAGGGCATCTAAGGTAGCCTCTCCACTATTGCTTAGGTTGTTAGTTGAGGCCATCGTTGTAGATAGATCTGTGGACATTTCCCTAGTGACAGATTTCTCTTTAGAACTATAATGGTTCCCTTTATTATGGTATCTCTTTCCTTGCTCTCCTCTATTCTTCCCCCGACTCAATCTTCCTGCTCCCTCATGCCCACCTCTCCCCTCCTCTTCTCCGCTTTTCTTTCTCCTGACTCCGTCTCCCCTTCCCCCTGCTCCCAATTTGCTCAGGAGATCTTGTCCCTTTCCCCTTCTCTGGGGGACCATGTATGTCTCTCTTAGAGTCCTCCTAGCTTCTCTAGTGGACTGTAGGCTGGTAATCTTTTGCTCTATGTCTAATTTCCATATATGAGTGAATACATACCATGTTTGTCCTTTTGTGACTGGGTTACCTCACTAAGATGGTTTCTTCTAGTTCCATCCATTTGCCTGAGAATTTCAAGATTCCATTGTTTTTTTCTGCTGAGTAGTACTCTATTGTGTAATTGTGCCACATTTTCTCTATCCATTCTACAGTTGAGGGGCATCTAGGTTGCTTTCAGTTTCTAGCTATTACAAATAATGCTGCTATGAACATAGTTGAGCTGATGCCCTTGTCACATGAATGTGCATCTTTTGTGTATATGCCTAAGAATGGAATTGCCAGGTCCTGAAGTAGAATAATTCCTATTTTCCCAAGGAACTGCCATACTGATCGCCAAAATGGCTGTACAAGTTTGCAGTCCCACCAGCAATGGAGGAGCATTCCCATTTCTCCACATCCTCTCCAGCATAAACTGTCTTCCCTGGTTTTGGTTTCAGCCATTCTGACAGAAGTAAGATGACATCTCAGAGTTGTTTTGATTTGCGTTTCTCTGATGACTAAGGATGTTGAGCATTTTCTTAAGTGTCTTTCAGCCACTGTAGATTCCTCTATTGAGAATTCTCTATTTAGTTCTGTACCCCATTTTTTAATTGGGTTATTTGGTATTTTGATAATTAGCTTCTTGAGTTCTTTGTATATTTTGGAATTCAGCCCTCTGTCAGATGTGAGGTTGGTGAAGATATTTTCTCAGTCTGTGGGCTGCTGTTGTGTCTTGTTCACTGTGTCCTTTGCCTTACAGAAGCTTCTCAGTTTCAGGAGGTGCCATTTATTAATTATCAATCTCAGTGTCTGTGATATTGGTGTTTTGTTCAGGAAGCAGTCTCCTGTACCAATTCGTTCAAGGGTACCTCCCACTTTCTCTTCTAAGAGGTTCAGTGTGGCTGGATTTATGTTGAGGTCTTCGATCTATTTAGGCTTAAGTTTTGTGCATGGCAATAGATATGGATCTGTCTACAGTTTTCTACACACCAGCATCCAGTTATGCCAGCACCATTTGTTGAAGATGCTTTCCTTTTACCATTGTATACTTGTAGCTGCTTTGTCAAATATCAGGTGTTTGTAGGGGTGTGTTGTGTGTGTGTGTGTGTGTGTGTGTGTGTGTGTGTGTGTGTGTGTGTGTGATATAAGGGTTTTCAATTTGATTCCATTGGTCTACCTTGGTATTGTACCAATACCAAGCTGTTTTCAGGACTATAGCTCTTTAATGGAGCTTGAAGTCAGGGATGGTGATGCCTCCAAAAGTTCATTTATTGTACAGGGTTGTTGTGATTATCCTGGGTCTTTTGTTTTTCCATATAAAGTTGAGTATTATTCTTCCAAGGTCTGTGAAAAATTGTGCTGGGATTTTAATGGGGATTGCATTGAATCTATAGATTGCTTTGGCAAGATTGTCGTTTTTGCATGGGAGATCTTTCCATTTTCTGGTATCTTCTCTAATTTCTTTCTTTAAAGACTCAAAGTTCTTGCTATACATGTCTTTCACTTGTTTGGTTAGCATTACCCCAAGATATTTTATGTTGTTTGTGGCTATTGTAAAGGATGGTGTTTCTCTGATTTCTTTCTAAGCCCATTTATAGTCTGTATATAATAGGGTTACAGATTTTTTTTTTATTTAATCTTGTATCCTGCCAATTTGCTGAAGGTGTTTATCAGCTGTAGGAGTTCCCTGGTAAAGTTTTGTTTTGTTTTTTTTTTTTTTTTTTTTTGTGTGTGTGTGTGTGTGTGTGTGTGTGTGTGTGTGTGTTTGTTTTGGTCACTTATATAAACTATCATATCATCTGCAAATAGTGAAAGTTTGACTTCTTCCCAATTCCCCTTGATCTCCTTTTGTTGTCTTATTGCTCTAGCTAGAACTTCAAGTACAATATTGAAGAGATATGGAGAGAGTGGACAGCCTTATCTTGTTCCTGATTTTAGAGTAATCACGTTGAGTTTCTCTCCATTTAGTTTGATGCTGGCTGTTGGTTAACTGTATATTGCTGAGTGTGAGGTTTTCAATAATGTTGTCTACAGTGTCACCAATGGCATTTACTTTCCATACTTTCCTCATGAGCAGCTGTGGTTTGTGTTGTTGCCACTGGATATCTGAAGATAGGAAGTGTTCTAAGGCCTCAGTGTTGTTCACCATGGAGAGGAGAAATGCCTTGAAGTTGAAGGTCAGATTTTAAGATGAATCTGATTCTTCTCATTTTTTTAAACCTTTATTTCTCACTCAGTCTTTGAGAATTTCATACCTGCCTTGATCATGTTCATTCTCCTCCCCCTTCTCTTACCTGATACCCTCCCTCTTCCTTACCAACAGAATCATGCTCTATCTCTTTTGTAAACCTTCAAAAACAATTTTTACTGCCCAAATAGTCTTGGATGTGTGGACTTCTACTGAAATGTGTTTGGCTAACGAGAGCCCACACTCTCTTCCTCTTCCAGAAGCTATCAGTTGCCAATAGCTATTTGGCTTGGGGCAGAGTAGTATGCACAACTCCCCCCTCTACACTATGATTTTGTCTGACTTGGGCTTGCACAGGCCTTGTTCATGCAATTGAAATTGCTATAAGTTCATAAGTGCAGGGGCCCTGCTGTGTCCAGATGTTTCTTTGTAGTCATCTGCCACCTCTGGCTATAACATTCTTTCTCTCCCTTCTTCAGAAATGATTTCTGTGCCTTGGGAGTTGGGTGAAGTATATGTGTCTCATTAGGGCTGAGCATTATTTTCTGTACTTGGGTCAGCTGTAAGTCACTGTGGGAATCACCATATGCAGATAAAGATGTCTTAGGTGCAGTATGAGGGATGCACTGGTCTGTAGGTAGAATGATATGTCATTAGAAGTTGCTTTCATGCTAAGTCCATGTAGCAGTTCAGTAGTGAAAGCTTTCCCAAGGGCCTGTGACCTCTCTTGCCATAGGTTCTTCACCAGATAGTGCTGCTGGGAATTGGTTTCATCTTTTGGCTGCATCCAAGAAACACAACTCATGATCAACAGTAGATACTACCTTAGGGTAACAGGTGGGAAGAGCATGCCAAGAAAATGGAAGCAAGAAGCAAGCAGGTGTCATTACACTAATAGCTGACAAAATTTTCTCCAACCCAAAGAAAAAACAAATAACAACAACCAAAAACCTTCAGAAGACATGAAGGACACTTCATATTCCTCTAGTCTTATAGTTAGCAAAACTGAGGCACAGCTAGACAAAGAAAGTCAGTAACTGGACGTACCAAATTAAATGTGAGTCTACATGGTACCAAATACATGCCTGGCATATGAGGTAGTTCAAAAAGGGTGTTGGATCCCCAGGAACTAGAGTTACAGATGGTTGCAAACCATTGTGTAGGTGTTGGAAATTGAACCCAGGCCCTTTGAGGGAGCCGTAAGTGCTCTTATTCATTAAGCCATCTCTTGCACTCTGTTTCAGAACATTTTAATAACATACTTCATCTAAAAGATTTTACACACACAACACACACACACACACACACACACATAGACACAACCATATAAACATTTGTCTTTTTAAAAAACTATTGTGATAAACACTAGAGGTGTGTGTGTGTGTGTGTGTGTGTGTGTGTGTGTGTGTGTATGTGTGTGTGTGTGTTAAGAGGGGAACAAATGAATCAAAGATCTAACTCCTTTGACGATTTCATACTTCTATACAATATACTATGCTCGCACTCAACCCTCGCTGCCTGACTGACTTCCTTCTTCCTCCTCCCCTACTTTTGTCTTTCCTTTGGCTTTTATTCTTTTACAAACTTGTTGGTCTACATTGTCATTTGATTTCCAGAGAATTTACCAGTAGTGAATATTGTTTTCAATTTTTTGATATTTTTACTAGTGAAAAATGTTTTATGTTTGGTTTCATTTGTAACTTCTGATCCCACTAACTGCATTTCGGAGTGATTAGTAGACATTTGTGCTTTACCTCAAAATATCTAATTACTCCTGATGAGCAAAATCTTTACTAGGGCAAGGAAAATTTTTGAAATTTTGTCAATGCAGTGTTTCATAATGTTTTCTCGACCAGGATCAATGACACTTTTAACTCCTTTGCTCTCAACTGCACTGAACACCTCCTTCCTAGCATGATGTAATGTCCCTTTCTAATTATTCCATGTGCCAACATTTGCCCCTCCCTCCTGCACTTGTCTGTGGTTTCTCTTAAACACTTCAGTTGAACAGACACCCTCCCGTTGTGCATAGGGAATGGCCTAGCTGCCCAGGGAGAATGAGGTTGCAGCAGGGCATTCCATTCATGAACCACTTAGCCTCTGGGTGCTCTGATTTTTTCCTCTTCCTCTTAAATATGAAGCATTAAAAGTCAGGCGCATTGCTGCTTCTTGGGTCAGTACAAACTATATTTAAAAATGCACACAGTTCGGATTTTTGCTTTGCATAGGCCATAGGTTTGTAGTACACTGGGTCAGCTCTGACACTGAAAAATGAATCCAGTTAGGGAACCTCCCGAAGGCTGTTGATGTTTGCTATAATAAATAGCACACACTTTAAGTCAAACTTTTTCATTCCATATTCAAAGGTAATGGATTTTTCGTAACCATAGTAACCTTGGTGTATTTCTGGATAAATACATGAGGTATATACATTCTAGTTTTATTTTTGAATATAAACTACCACATTATGTATTACTAATAATATGAAAAATAGGATGTAGGTTAGTGTAATGACAGCTTAAACTAGTATGCATTTTTCTTCTGCAAAAAATAAATATTTATCAAAAGTAAGGGTTCAATTAATTTTCCCCCCAGTTTTGTGGTATTCTGGTGGTGCCATTTATCTTTCCTGCAAGATATCCATTAATCTCTTATTTCTGTCTCCTGACAGAATTTTTTTTAAGAATTTTGAGTTAAAAGCAATTGTGTTTTTAAAACTTCTGATTAAAAGCATTATCAAAAGATTGAAGAACCTCTGTTGATAACACTAGCAGGGCTACAGTGAGGCCTCTGGGCCTCTGTGTGTGTGTGTGTGTGTGTGTGTGTGTGTGTGTGTGTGTGTGTGTATGTGTGTGTGTATGTGTGAGTGTGTGCATGATACACCCATGACTAGGTTGAAATAGATGCCTCTGTGAGAGCATTCAACATCCTGGGACTGCTTGTTAAGGCTGGGTAGTATACAATGGATGGAGACCATCTAAATGGTAGCCAACTAGATCCTTCTCACTGTAGAGTGGCACCCTACCAGAAAAAGGCAATCTTTAAGAAGTGTGTAGGAATGTTTCAGAGAAGCCCCCATGGCTTTGAAGGACAGGAGCAGCACAGTGGTGGAAATCAGGTCAGCAAACTGGCCACGAAGTTGTCGAGAGTCGTGCTACCCTGGTAGCAAGAAGAATGAAGCCTTAGCATAGTTCTTCTGACACCTGAGTGGTTTGGCGTTGACGTGGCCAAAGCTATTGTTG
Organism: Cricetiscus sungorus; assembly: GCA_030556225.1. Classification (NCBI taxonomy): domain Eukaryota; kingdom Metazoa; phylum Chordata; class Mammalia; order Rodentia; family Cricetidae; genus Cricetiscus; species Cricetiscus sungorus. Next base: position 6,023,357 of record JANBXA010000730.1, on the reverse strand, counting down.
TTGATGATTTCTAGACTGTCAGTGGGGAAATGGCAATGAGGAATTATTTTAAGAGGTAAAGAAAACCTGATGTCAATGATAACACATATACTTGTTCAGGCCCATGTCATATTTACTTCTACAACACCATGACCAAGATAATTTTCGAAAGGGTTTGTTTTGCTTTACAATTCCCTAGGGATAAGAGTTTATGGTAATTGGGACAGCATGGCAGTAGATAGCAGGCATGGTGGCTTAAAGAATGCTCTGATGGCTCACATCCTGAGTGTCAAGCACCAAGTAAAGAGAATGGCTGGAAATGGCTCCGAAGCCCATCCCAGTGGCATAGTTCTCCAAGACCATAGTCTCCTAAGCCACCCTACACAGTAATACCAACTGGGGACCATGTGTTTAAATAAATGAGCCTATTGGTAGGATTTTCACCCAAATGCCCACAGGCCCACCATCTAACAGGTCTGTCAGTTGTATGGTTGAATATGAAGGTGGTATCTTCCTAGGGCCAAGGATTCTCTGAATAAGGCAGATACAGTGAAACATGGATTAAGACAATGTATAAGGTGTGTAGTGGGGGGGGCAGGTGGGGAAGGACCTTGAAAATCTTGGAGAGGTGGGGGAAAGCTAAGAGAGGAAGAGCAAAAATAAAAAAGGAATTCTGGGTGGAATTCTGATAACATTGGGTAGTTAAGTATTTATATCTTTAACCTACTGAACATACTACAGCTTTCCTTTGGTCAAGGTCAAACAGTACCACATATGAAACTCACCAAATACCCCAGTTTTACAATAAGAAATTTATTGAAGATGCAGCTGTATTGTTTGTGACACAATTAAAAAATAAATTTAAAGGTTAGGTGCCTTTTGCCAAGTGTTGGAAGATACCTTATGAAAACTCTACAAATATGAGAAACATATTAATCCCTGCTGTTGCTTTACAATAGATCCTTTGTAGCAAAGTAAAACATTCCAGTAGTTTCTTTAGGCTGGCCTTAAACTCACCATGTAACTGAGGATGGCCTAAAACTGCTGCTGTTCCAGCTGTCCCTGCTTCTACCTCCTCTGGGCTGGTATTGGAGCTGTAGGTCACTCTGTATGCACTCTGTATGCAGTACTGGGGAACAAACCAGGGCCTTGTGCTTGCCAAGCAAACGTTTCAGTGTCTGAGTCAAATCCCCAACCCCAATTGTACAGTTTTTGAATACAGCAGAGTAGAGGTACTCCTTGAACATGTTACTGGGAGGAATCCTGCAAAAAGGCTTGGACCTTAAATTGTAAGCCTAAATGTTAATAAGGCAGAGCATGTGTCCATGGTCCATAAGGCACAGGGCACCCTCTCTTCCGCCATAGATGACGCCATTACATTATACAAAGTTGAAAGAACATTTGAGGACACAGGGAAGGAAAAGAGCTGTGAAAAGTGTCTAGAGCCTTCATGGGCCAACTTCCAAAGTAACTGATGACTCTGTGAACAAAGGCTCCGCAGTGGCTTCTCAGGATTAATGCTTTCTTCACAAGGGTCACGATTGTTGAGTGGCACAGGATCAAAAGGAACGAAGTAGCACGTATGGAATGCTGACTCTTCCCTCGTGCTTAGCTGTAAATAGTGTGTACCTAAAGGGCCATCCTTCCAAGAGACTGATTCATCGTACAATGCACTGACGAGTGAGGATACAAAATTTGTATACTTGTGTTTTAAGGTCTTTTCTCTCATCTACACATGATGTGATAACTTGAGATTTTTTTTTTCTTTCTTCTAAATGATGTGAAAGGATTCCTGTGCGGGGAGGGACTTTAGAGGTGACTTGAGAGTGACACCAACTTACAAGAGCAGTGGAGTTCAATTCGGAAGTGGTGGTGCAAGGTGACCTGTTGAGACCTTGACAAGAAGAGCCTGCTGATTATTTTAATTTGTTATTTTTAACTCTTGAAATATCTTACAGAAGAGTGTGTGTTAAGAATAAAGCTTGATGAATATTCTTAGCTGATTGTAATATGTGTAAAGACTTCCCAAATCAGTCAATGGCATTTTCAACACCTTAGGACACCCCCCCCTTCTGTATAGTCAGGTTTTATCTGTTAACAGCATATCTTGGTTGTGTGCTAAATTTGAGTGGGTCAAGTATAATTCAGTATTTTTCATTGACCAGTTTTGAAAGTCAGGTGGAGAGTAGAGTAAATCAGATGCAGCTTTTTTGTTTGTTTGTTTATTTATTTGTTTTGAGACAGGATTTGTCTGTGCAGCTTTGGAGACTGTCCTGGAACTCACAGGCTGGCCTTGAACTCGAAAAAATCCACCTGCCTCTGCCTCCTGAGTACTGAGATTAAAGGGGTGTGCTGCCACCACCCAGGTCACATTCTTTTTTATTGTACCTACAGACCAAAACCTCCTGACCCCTGGCAGCTGCTAAGAGAGTATCAGTTATTGAAATCTACTGACGTTTTGTAGACTGAGACATACACATCTCCCCTCTTCTGGTCTGATCTAGAAAAGAGTTCCACTGCTGTTTCTGCTATGTGTTCAGCACACAGCACAGTAAATCACCAGCCTCACTCTGGTGAGGCTACAGCTGCAGTCCATAACCACAGAAGATCCGAACCCATGGCTCTGAGTGTTCAGTGATGGGACATTGTGACCATAATGCTGAGCCTGAGGGTAGTGTCGAACCATAGTAAACAAGGATTTGAACACACAGGATGTAGTATGTATATCTTTCAGTGAACAATAGATGTGTATGCATGTGTGTATATGGGTGAATGCATGTGACACAAGCATTTACATATGAAGAGATATACTCCTGTTTTAGCCTAGCAATAGGATTCTAGTTCTGGCTTTTCCTTTTTCTCCTTCTTTTCTCCTTTCCTTTCTTCCTTTCTCTTTTCCTCCCTCTTTTCCTCCCTCCTCTCTCTCCCTCCCTCCCTCCCTCCCTCCCTCCCTCCCTCCCTCCCTCCCTCCCTCCCTCCCTCCCTCCCTCCCTCCCTTCCTTTGTTTGCCATGTAGTAGTGTGTGTGCTCTGTATGCCTACAGAGGTCCCTACCAGTTATCTGGCCTTCATTGCTCTCTGTCTTTTCGTGAGGCTGGGTCTCTCTCTAGTCTGGGCTAGGCTGCCTGACCAGTGAGCTTCGGGATCCTTTCGTCTCCATGCTCTCTGCTCTGTGGTCATAGGCACATAGCACCTACCTCTTTTAGGTGGACTCTGGGGGTTCAACTCAAGTCCTCAGGCATGCATGTCAGCCATTTTGCTAATAATCCAGCCTCCCCAACCTGTTTCTTCTTTTCCTTGAGGAAATCATTTAATGTTTTAAATTCTCTGCTTTTGGAGTCTAGACATGCTTTGTTGTTTGGCATTTTCCATTTTAATGTGCTGAATAACATTGGTATTTCAGAAATCTGATGGCACATGTGGATTAATGTTTTCCTTCTGGTTCTCCCTAGTCTTTCCTCTGATATTGAGTCATACCAGCAGCCATTCACTTCCTTTTGACAGTATCGGGGTTATACCTTGAACATCAGCTCTGCCTGCCACTGTCAAAATGGTGAAGCCTCTTACCTTCATTCCCACATTTTCCTTTGATTCACAAATTCCTCAGGTCATTGAATACACATTTGCCATTTGGATGTATTCTTCTGTACAGGGTATATCTTTGTTTAAAATGTGAAGTTGAGGGCATTGTGTACAATCATTGTGTCACTACTCATTTCCATAAATCAAAGTGTCTACCATCTAGGAAATAGTCGGTGTCTCACAAACTTATTAGATTAACTTAAAATGAATCAATTTGAAAAAAAAATCACCGGGAATCAGTAAATTAATATTTTGAGGTAAATAAATACTGATGCATAATTCAGGAGTAATTAATATGCTAAACTTGGTAAATGACTTTAATGAGGTAGGCTGTTCATGTAGCGTCCTAGAAATTTTCATTTAATCACCCAATAAGTAGCAAAAAAAAAAAAAAAAAAGAAAAGAAAAAAAAAACATTTTAGCTACTTGTAATAGTTTGTTTGGCTGCTGTGAAAAGGTGCCACAAACCATGTGCCTTCCAGAAGTTTATGTCATGGTTCTGGAGCGCCACGGCTAAGATCTAGGTATCAGTAACACCTGTTGCCTTCTGTGTCTTCCATGTCTGCAGGGAGACTGTCACAGCCTCTCCCCTGCTTTCCACTACTTGCTGGCCCTCTTTGGAGCTAATTGGATTTGTAAAGATGTCACAATTGCTTCTTCCATCCCCATGAAGTGCCCTCTTCATTAGCTTGTCTATCTCTAAACTTTCACTTCCATGAGGAAACCATCCCGGTTTGTTTGGGATCTACTGTAATCACCTCTTATTGACACATTACAATGAAGGCCCTTATGACACCTTATGAGGCTCTTGGGGCTCAGACTTCAACAGTCCACAATGAACTCTATTCTCTGTAGCGTATCTGGCTATGGGTTTGATACTATAATAACCCATATTTATACTTCCCTCAAATATTTACTTGTTAGAACCAGATAAGGCATCTCATTGAAAATGTCCCTATTCAGTGACAGCTGAAGTTGACAGTGGGGGTGTTATGAAGTGATTTATTAATGTGGCAGTTGTTATTGGGTGTCTTTAATAACCCCTGAGGGCTTCAGAGTAGATGAAAGAGTCAAAGACCTTGTCTTCACGTCACTTCTGTTTCAGTAGGAGGAGCTTGAGAGGTGCTTGCTGCAACCAGAAGCCGTGGATATACTAATGAAGTCTCCTGCTTTAATCCACCATTCATCTTTCTTTCTAGAAGATTCTTCCACTCACTGATTCCATAAGACCCATGTTTGCTGCCTGTGGGAGGCTCTTATTCTCATGTAACTCACCCTGTCTACCAGCCCCAACTGATCCTCCAAAGCTCAGTGCCCTGTCGTGACTTCAAGTTCTCGAGTATCTGGGGTCTTTGAACTTCCAGGAATGACTGCCTGGCAGGGAATCTCAATCTATATCCTTCCTTGTCCACAGAGACCATGGTGTGCTTTGGTGTTACTGTCCCTCAGTTAGGAGTCCAGGACCTTGCCCTCCTCTAGGACTGCCTCATGTCTCACAGGCTCTCTGTTCACTGCCCCACCCAACAGGAGTCATCTGTTTTATACTCTTTCACCAATTTACTTATATTAAAATATTTGGTTTCTTCATTTTATTATTTCTTTAATTCTTTTTTTGAGAATTTTACACGTGGACACTGTGTTTGTATCATCTTTTTCTTGGTCCTGCAACTCTTGCCATATCTCCTCACTCACTCTTAACTTTATGGCCACTTCTTTGATTATTATTGGCGTGTGTGTGTTGTGTGTGTGTGTGTGTGTGTGTGTGTGTGTGTGTGTGTGTGTGTGTGTTTAAGCTAGTAGCACACACCTATAATCTCAGCCCTAGGGAGGCAGAGGCAGGCAGGTCTCTGTGAGACAATCTTCTGATTCCATTTACTTTTGTTTGGATGTATATGTGTGCTGGGGTGTGTGTGTGTGTGATGTGTGCTAGTATGTATAGGTATATGTATGCTGGTATGTATATGTGTGCTGCTATATAGATATGTGTGTGTGCTATATAGATATATATGCACAATATATATATATGTATATATATTTGCACACGTGTGTGTGTGCTGATAGTATATGTGTGCTAGCAGGTATTTGTATGTGTGCTGGTATGTATACACATGTGTATGCTGGTATGTATATGCATGTATGTGCTGGTATGTATATGTATAAGGGGTCAGATAACCAGAGAGTTCATCTGTGGAGAACACTAGATCTTGACCTCAGCAGTCATAGCTCTTCATCTAGTGATGGAGCTTGGTGACATTTTTTTTCTTCATCCCTTTTGTCATTCCAACTGATGTTGTCAGTTTGCAGGTCTTGTTTAGGTGACCATATCGTTGAGATGTCAAGAGAACATCTTCCCTCTCTGTCATATGTAGAAAACATCATTTCGTAGTAGACTCCTCTATCCTTGGGCTCTTATAATCTTTCTGCCCTTCCCACAATGTTCCCTGGGCCTTGGGCACAAAGCTTTTATTTTCCTTTGAACCTAAATTGCCCTGTCTTTCAGATCCTTTCTTTCCTTCCCTCTTATCCTTACTTCAGTTATAAAATTTGCAATGTTTTCAGGGTGTCACCTCTCTTGTGCCACCATGATTACAATGCACTCAGATGAAAGCTATCAAATATAGATTAGCATAACTGTGTTTCTGATGCCTGAGCCAAAGGTCCTGAGCTTTGCTGAAGTAACTTTGATAAACCCATCAGTGGGTGGCTTTCCGTTGTATGCTGTCCCCTCATCTGCAATAGGCGTCCTGTGCTTGCTCTTAATCTCTACTTCTCTAATTTGTTTTTTCTCCCTTTCACTCTGATCTCTGCTTCTACCATCACATGACCCTCTCCCTTCCTATAAACACGGCAATCATATTGGATTTATGGCCCTATCCTAATCTCCTATGGCCTCCACTTAACTTGATTATGTTTTATAACTTGATTAAGTCAACTGACTTAACCCCTTGGTTTTGACTTAACGTGATTAAACTGAGGTCATACTAAACCTCAAAGACACTATTTCCATATAAGAATACATCTACACATGTACAAGAGTTTAGGAATTGAACATGTCCTTTTAGAAAACATAGGTTTAACTCAGAACACCTGGATTGGGTCCAAACTTTCATCTTACCTGTGTTTTCCACATCTTTGTTCTTCCCTATTCAAATCCACATGGAGGCCATGTAATTCAGGATCGTCCTTGGATCCCAGGACATTCCTCTCCTTGTATCTGACATTTTCTCCTTCCCCATTTCCCTGTTGATGGTCAAGCTCTACTGTGGTCTCTTTTTTCTCTTCTTCTACAAACATTGGTCTCCCTCAGTCTTTGAAGACTCTGTGAGGTTCAATCCTCATTCATACTGCCCTTCAGCTAAGATATTTTTCTTCCAGTCACGAACACATCTCTAAATACATATTGGACACTTGATCACTTTAGCCAGCTCCCTAAAATTGAATTTATTTTATTGGCCACACCCTAACATTTTTTTTCTTTCTGAGTTTCATCTCAGGAAATAACAACACTCTTTACTCTTTTGTCAGAAACAGAAATCTGAATTCATTATTGCATCACTTCCCCTTCATTTCACATTCAGTCTTAAAATTCAAATCCCTTCCGTTGGTGTATAGTATATTTTCTTATCTATTATCTTGTCCTAACATAATTCTCCCACCCTCATTTATTTCTACAATGTTATACCAGCATTTTATGTTTGTTTTTGTAATCACAAGTATTTTCCCATTCCTAGGCCTTAGATTTTTCTGTTTCCTCTGACTGGAATCCAGGTCCCTTGGCTCCTCACAAGGCTGAGTCATTGCTTTCAGATAGCCCTGTAAATGTAAACAGCCATGTTTACATGCACACACACACTCAAGCCTGTAGTTGCATGAACAGGAGAGACAGTGTTTCTTGCTCAGTTGACAACTCTGAGTAACACATAGAACTTGGTAAATACTTTGCTTCCTCTATATCCACCTAAGGAAAAAGGCCAATACAGTGTCTACCATATTTAATATATGACTACTAAGTTTTCTCTAAAATTACCTCCCTTGGTACAGCAGATGTGGAAAGATCATTATTGAAGTTTTTTTGGACCAGGTCTTGGAGTGGATAGGTGATTCCTGCCCACCACATTCCAGTTCTTAGAACTCAGTCTTACAGCCATGGTAACTGTGGGGGAGATCCTGTAGTCAGCTTTAAGCATTGCCTATGTATGAGTCAAAAGCTTGTATAGATTAAGATGGTTCCTAATTCAGGTCCCATAGCATCAAGTTGGGGCCTGCTATGAAAGCCTGCTCTTCTTGATTCATTTTAGATTCTGAATTCATATTTCAATAGAAGCAGGGCTAAGGTCCCAATTCTCCCCTGCTCTCAGACAAAGCTATTCTCAACTCTAGAGGCCACTACCAGTCATTTCATAGAGTTCTTTCCATCTTTGTGGTAGACAACTTTCACCAAGTTAAACCCCCCTTATGTTCAAATTCTACCACCAGCTGAAGAATGCTACAGGGGTTCTTCTTTTTCATTCTGCTTCAGTGCATGGTCAACTTATTATAACTGTTTTGCTCTACTATTGGTTACCGTTAATCTTGTACCTATCTTGATTATTATAGGTGTGTGTATGTGTGTGTGTAGAGAAAAAAATCAAAGTTTATATACTGTGTAGTATTTTTTTGTTGTTTTAAAAATTCACAGGGAACAACACTTCACTCTTTCACAGTGTATTCCTGTGAATACCAGGAGACTAGAAATTCTAACCTAAAAGGCTTTAAATAGACTATGCCCACCAGGATAATCTCAGTTTTTATACATCAGTTACCAGTTTGCAGGAACCCCATAAAGTCCAGTTCATCATTTCTATCTACACCAAAAAGGAAGGAATTGCATGAGGATGAGTGTTGACTGGATTGTCCCTCAGAAGCCTCTGCACCACAAGGTTTAGCAACAGCATGCCCATCTTGGCAGTTCTATGCCACCCTGACAACCCTTAGTTTCCTAGTAGAAGGATAAGGATGGAAACTACTTCAGGATTTAGTTTGGGAATTAAATATGACGCCAAATTTAATTGTGATGACACAAACATGGTGTTGCCATTCACTTGTGAAAATTGAGAATGCCTCACAACCATGTAGCTTTGGTTATACAATGACAAACATTACTACTGTGATAAAGGTTCTTCATGAAGAGCCCCCTTCAAGCACGTATCTAAAATGCCTTTTCAATTCAGTTTTGTAAAATATCTGTTGAGCATCTTTATGCATCGAGGTCAGAGGTTCAATGCTGAGATGGTGTCATTGTCTCTTACAGCCTTTCTGTGGAGATGCTTAGAATAGAAACCCAGGTAGAATGCCATTCAGCATGAGGAAACTTCTGGAAAGTAAGGTCAAAGAAAGATGCTACACATTGTGGAGTTGGAAGAACCAAGCCAGGACAGGACATATGGCACACACGGTTATAACGTTCATTTCATGAAACACAAACAGGGACCATTTTAAGATGCTTAGACTTGGGCAGTGAGAAGCAAGGAGGGAGTCCAATGGTCAAGGGTGCTAGGATAAATTGACTTAAGTTTTAAACTCTGTTGTGAGCCAATGGAGAAGGATTTTCAGGATGTAAAAATAGCATGGAGAGATGGCTCAGTGATTAAGAACACACACTTTTCCCCAGAAGAGCCAGATCAGGTCCCAGCACCTGTGTCAGGCAGCTCATAAAAGCCTATGTATAACTCCATCTCCAGGAGACCCAACATCCTTTTCTGGTCATGTGCATTTTCATACACAGATAGCCACATATATGCATAATTAAAATAAATCTTCAAGAAAGCATGAGGTCACCAATATTATAGGAAATAAAAATACCAGAACGTAAGATTATTTCCCCATAGTGGACACTGGACCACTGTCATCTCCACACAGCGAACAGAGGGACAGACTGGTTTGAACTTCAAATGCAAGAAGCTAATTGAAGCTAACAATGCAGATGGCTTTGGGATGGAAAAAAGAGGGAAAGGCATAATAGTCATTTGTTAACAGCTCCGTTGCATTATATGCCTGTGCGTCTACCAGTGTAAAATCAAATCTTCTTATTGTAAAATCCTTTTAAATAGTGTTTAAACATATTCTGATGACACAATCTGCTGAAGTGTTTACCCTTGGTGGGGATTTCCATTAACCTTGTTGCAGATACTGTATGTTTTGGGGGCTTTGAGTATGGGAGAAAGCCTAGTGACATCACTATAAAACCGCATCTGGTTAAGCTTAGGGCCTTTGTCATTCTATCCGATTTGGGAAATTCAGCAAACCATAGGAGGATGCTGTGATTAACAGAGCCTGCCCTGCAGATTATCAGGGTGCCCTTTATTTAATGGTACAGGAGGAGGGAGATGAAAGCCCCAAAGCTGTAAACAATACGGAGAAATGCCTAACATTCAGATAGCTGGGCTCTTAGAGGAAATCAGTTGTACTGTAAAATTTCAAATATTAGAGACTACTTAAATTCAAATAGTTTTGTTTTGTCTGTCAATGTTTTCATTGTTTCTAGATATGATGTCTGAATTCTTTTGTGACCTAAGATTATCTCAATATTTTCCTAAATTCTCTTCAAAATATTATTTCTGTACCATAAAAACAAAAAGTTAATGCCCAATGAAAACTCTTTATCTTCTTCTAGTCAGTGTGGTGATGATGCCCAAGGAAAGTGTGCTTGCTTTAGTCACCTACGTGGGACCACAGTACCTAAGTGACTTTTATCATTTACAATGCATTTGATTTTGCTCATGGCAGAGTTAGGTGCTTCATAAGCAAACCTGCTTGGTTATTCTTGCTTTTACAAATCTTGTTTGTCTACAATCTTGACCTTCCTAGATAGAAGACATAGAGATCAAGTCATCTTACTTATGGCTTTCTGTAGTGGTGGTCACTCTCTCCTGTGCTTGTACACTTTCTCCATGGACTGGGAAATATAGTCATCAGAAGCTGTGATTCTGTGTCCTGATGACTGTGAATCTGCCCTCAACTCACGAAGATTGAAAAGGACTCTGGTCTGCCTGGGACCATGTACCCAACTTTAACACCAAAGGGACAGGATCTGCTTACTAAAAATAAAAAAGTAAAGAAAGAAATAGACAATTCTTGGGTGAAAGTACAATGACTGAGGGCGGCCCATCACCAAATATTTACTGTTAACTGCTTGAAAACCTGGCACCTGGCTCACCTTAAACTTTCAAGTGTTAAAATTCTGCCATTAGTAGAGCTGGCCCTGGCCAACTCATCTCTGTATTTTCTGGCTGTCTGGCTGATGAACACATGTCCCAGGAAATCATTGCATTCAGCTGCCCTCTATGGTCTTCTTGAGAACTTCTCAGAAATGTTTCCTGATCCCATCAGTTTCATATTTTATCAATTTGTTTCCTTCCACTTTTGAAATTCTCAGATCTTTTTGGTTCATAGCTTTTTCCTCTCAAAAGATTAAATCAGTTTGTGCTGAAGGAAGGCAATTAATTTCTATACATAGAAGAAAATCTTCGAATTACATTGCAAAGCACTTTTGCATAAAATTGCAGAGTCTCTTAATAGTTGTATATCAAGGTGTTTGTGCGCAGACTGCCTCAAGGGGTATGTGGAAGGGTATAATTACTGGTGGACTACTTAGTGGACATGAAATGGGTAATTGGGAAAGAGGAGGGGGGTTAATTTGCATGTAAGGACTTTTGTAGTTTTACACGGTGTGTGCTGCATGTGTGTTACTGTGTTCGTCATTTAAGATTAAGTACAATTTAAACATAAGACAGTTCCCCTCAACACACTCCTACTGTCCCCAAACCCTCAGTGGATACTGGAAACTCAATAAATCTTTATACACTGCGTTTCCCACGTGTAAATACCTATGGTTAACCTTAACTTACAAATTAAGCATATCAGAAAAAATACCTAATAATAAACAGGATAATGATGTTAGGTAAGCTATGATAAAAACTTATTTAAATGTATGTATTGATATTTCTGGAATCTTCTATTTCACACTTCAAACCATGGAGGACCATGAGTAACCAACACTGGGAAAAACAGAACTTTGGGTTAGGGGGGAATTACCAACCTCCAAAGTGATATAAAAGAAAATTTTAAAAAACTACTTCTTTTTCTTCACCTACCAGAGACAATCACTAGTTATAGTTTGGCTTATGCATTTAAAATTGCCTGATTTGCTTTTGTTATTTGACAGCTATATTCCTATAAGTGGAGTTGGTCATACAATAAATAAACATCATTTTCTAACCCATGCTTTAATTGTCTGTACTGCATTCTAAATGATACTGCATAAAATATTTAAGATATTGAATTACCTCTAAAAGTTATTATAAACACTGTAATCTGTGATCTCACACACTTTTATTTAACATTTTGTGTATATACATTTGAAGTTCCCTTGATTTTGTGAGCTATTTAAGGTGATATATTTTTTTCCTTTTTGTAAATATTTTTTAACGCATACTACAGTGCTTACTCTTTACACAGAAGCTGAATAACATGATTTTTCTGTTTTTATCACTTGGATCTTACTATACTTTATGTTAAATCTTAAATTAAGATATTTTGGGTTGAAAATGTTGTTTAATATATAAATATTTTCTACCATTAGGGCCAGAGGGATGGTGTAGTGGTTAAGGACATTGGTTGCTCTTCCAGAGGACCTGGGTTTGACTTCTAGCACCTGTACAACAGTTCACAACCACATGTAGCCCCAGTTTCAGGAGATCTGATGCCCTCTAATGGCTTCTACAGGCACTGCATGAATGAGGTGCATAGATGTACATGCAGGTGAATACACCCCTATACCAAAGCTAAACATAAAGGTCAAAAAAATAGGAAAAGAATGACTATTTTCTGCCGTAATAATCTCCCTAAATATTTTCTCCCTTTCCAGAATAAATATGTTTTGATATTTCTACTGAAATTTTTTTACTTTCAAAATATTTTCACATGTAGCAGATCCTATGCATCTTGAAATCATCCAGTAATATATAAATTTTGAAAAAAAAAGTTATTCCCAGTACTAGGGAGATGGTTCAGCCAGTAAAATGTTTGCCACTTGAGTTACAATGCCAAATCACACAGGATAAAGCCTGGTTTGGAGGTAGGTGTTTGTATCTCAGCACTGGGCAGGACCCCTGGGATTCACTGGCCTGCCAGCCTTGCCCCAATCAGTAGGCTTGATGTAAATGAGAGAACCTAACCCAAAAAGCAAGGTGGACTGCACCTAATTAAGGACACCATGGTTGACAACTAGCCTAGTATATGCACACGCATGTATACCCTAACTCCCCCAAAATTACTGCCATTTTATACGTGGGGAAACAGAGATTCTGACACTCCCATTGACTCATCTACATCTGTCTAGCTAGTTAATGACACAGCTAGGAATAGACTTTTAGCACTCTGATAATATTGTCTTCGAAATCACAAGCCTTGCCTAGATGTTTCCTGTAAAAGGATGATGGAAAGTGTCACCGGCTTATTAATAACAGTCAGTAGTGTCAAAATATTAACACAGCATTGCTGCCTTCACAACATCAGAGTGTTCTCAAGGATGGCATGTCAGTTAAAGTGTCTCTTCTTCAAATATGAGTGAGCTTCAATTTTCAGAATTTAAAAATATCAAGTAGTTATAAAGATGAATTCTGCATAGTTCAAATAGAAGATCAATATATGCTCTTTCCCATTTGTTTTTGGGAAACAGGGTCTTGCTATTGAACATGTACATGGTTCAAAGTCAAATCTTGGCTTTGGTCTGAGTGTAGAACATAGGATGAGGCCTGGTGGATGACCCCGCCTAGACTAAGGCATCCTGCTTAGGGACTGAGACTCCAGCTCTGGCTTAGAATGAAGGAAAAGGCCTGCAGGAAGGAACACATCTCAGGCATGCTGGGAGTTTGACCCTAAGGCCCTGCAGGGAGTTCTGCAATGACAACATTTTTCTAGCACTTTTCTGGTTTTCCTCTCTTTATTGTAGAATTCTATGCAAGCCTATGCCCCCAAAGACTACAATACTAAACACATACACGTGTGAATAATGATTTTACAATGGGAGATTAGAATCTTACTTGATGCCATCTGGGTTGCTCTATTATAAAAAAAATATCAAGGACAAAACAGATTCTAAATTCTATTAAGTTGAATTTTTGGATGTCACAAAACCTACTAATATATTGATAACTTTAAGAGCTGTACATTCTGTTGAGTCTTGCCTGTAATGTTAAGGTTGGTTTTAATACATAAGTTAAAGAAAAAGTTTCCATAATGCTTTGGACCTTTAATGTGATCTAGAACCCAACAAACTCCTGAATAGATCTTTCTCAAATATAACAGCTGTGAGAAACTTGCTTTTTAAAAATAGCCTATAAAAGTTGAATTGTAGTTTTCTTACACACACACACACACACACACACACACACACACACACACACACACACACCACTTAGTTTTAATGGCATCTATTCTGCTCACCATTCTGAATTCACTGTCTTCAAAGGGGTGATACAAATAAAATTAGTTAATAAATACTGACATTAACCATTAACCAACATTTCTGATTGAGTAAATCAGAAAATAAATGTCTTGTAAAATGACCATGATGAGAGGTCTAAGCATAGCTCATTTCACTGCTGTGATAGGGTTAATCATAATTTAGAGGCAAAAAGACAAACAAGTGGGTAAACGAATGGGTACATGTTAATTTACTTTCTTCTTTTCTCTGGTATAACTAATCAGATGGATTTTAAGTCTATAAATACTCTCATTATTGTATATATATATGTTTTACTGTGTAATATGACTTTAAAAAAGAACCCCGAGAAAAGAAGACATTTGGGGGTTAATATAGCAACATTAATGCTAATACCTTGGATTTTATTTCTATATAAATTTTGATACCAGCATCTTTGCTTTAATTTGTTATTAATCAGTAGAACTTTAGATGCTAAATTAGCTCATTTTACAAGTATCCCAGTCTCCTGAACAGCAGGTCCACAATAGTGTGTAATTTTGTGAAAATATTCTTCTCTGGTGATTTGCAATCTTTTTACATTTTTTTCTGAAGCAAATAAAATGGTTTAGAATAGCTGTTTGTGAACATGTTTATATATATGTATGCAATAGACATATATAGACTAATAGATATGGATAGATAGGTAGATTAGTAGATTGATAATAGATATATTATAATTCCAAACAGTGTGTAGTTCATGAGACAGTGAGGATATCTCATACAAGTATCATCTTCTCTTTAAAGTAAGATAGAGTTATCAGCCAACAAATATTTACAGGGTGAGCTAAATAAATGAATGGCAAGAGAGTTATTTCTGAATCTATGCATATTAAGTTAAACCCACGTGTTTTCTTTTTCTAAGAAATTGACCCTATGTCCTGGATTTAGCTAAGGAAACTTGCACAATATCATCCCCAATATTCTTTTCTTGAATTGTGTTATTTCTAGTACTTCTGAATATTTGCTACTTGGAGTAGTGTTTCACTGAAAAGACCACTTGGCTTCTGCTAATTTTGATGATGCTTTCAAGTTGTCATCTCTCAGAAGTGTCCCATGTGTACCTGTGTGAAGGCCCTATGGCTACCCATCTTAGGTACTCCAGACTTTGGGCAGAGATGCAGCCACATGCTCCACCTGCTCTTGGCTGGAAGCATCACAGTCTTTGCTGTATTCTCTTCATTGTGTTATTAAACTGCCTTTTCTAAACGCAATGACTCCATCCAAAGGACCAATAAAGTTTTGCCTTCCTGCTTCTGAAATGGATTTCATTCTTTACAATAACAACAACAGCAGAGAAAAATGGATAGGAAATGAGTTACATGGTTTTTATTCAAACTCAAATGCACTTCATGCCATCTTCCAGGTGAAACCATAATAATCTTGATTTGTGTCAAGAGTTACTCAACTTGGTAGCTCTTACATTTTAAGAGCTATGAGTTCATTGGCAGTTAAGAGCACTTGCTGCTCTTTCAAAGGACTGCAGATGGTGGGGGTGTTCAATTCTAAGCACCCATATGTGTGTCACAATCTTCTGTAACCATAGTTCCAGTGGACTCAAAGCCCTCTTCTAGACTCTGCCAGCACTTTACACATATGATTACAGGCATAGATATAGGCAAAAATACCTACGTACATAAAAAAACAAGTAAGAACCAAGAGTTAGTAATATAAGGGAAACTACTGTTTTTCATTTTGTAATAATCCTTTATAGTATTGCCAGGATTATTTTGTCTAAAAATATATGTTCATCCACAATATTTAAAGAACTGGCTTCCGGAAAAAATTAGAAAAAAAAAAAGGTTATATAAACAGTGTTTTAATTAGATACGTGAAACTATTCCATATCAGGTATCACTGAATGGATTTAATAAACTTAATGTTGCTTAGTTCTATATATTTCAGGTATGTTTGGATATATACACATACATACTTACACAAGGATGATTGGGTACATATACATACATATATGTATCCGAGCAGTCTTGTGTTACCGAATGTGTTTTACATGACACTCTCTTTCCTCAGCTTCACAGGCTGTGCTTTATGCTGTGTGTAATTGCTAAGGTTGGGTTTCTCAATTCCCTCTGTATGATCTCTGTGCACTCTGTGATTTGTGTACCACTTTGTTCTAAGATTGGTTTTGTTATTTGTTGTTTATAAAACAGACTTTGGCAGCAAAGAATGTTGGTTTGGAAATGAGATAAAATATGAAAATACAGATATTGAAAATAGACTTACGTGTCCTTTGCCTTCTGTCACCATCAAGACCATTTTCACATTTTTTTCCTAAATCAATGTCTTAAAGATGTTGACCATCTATGAAACACAAAGAGTCCCAAGGCTCAAACTGGAGGTACCAGCCACCCACTGATTATACCCCAAAGTGCAGATAGAGAGCTTAGAGATGAACAGTTAAAGAGATGGATGTTTTTATCTCAGATTTTCTCAGAACCCATTAATCTGAATGTACAAACACGTCTCATTAGCTGTAATGGCCATATTTTCTTGGCTCATTGCCTTCACCTACTCTAGATGACCTTTGATTTCTGTGCACTACCCCTCGTGTGTGTCCGGGAGTCCATATGGGTCTTTTCATGTGCATTTAGGATGGTGCCTGACACCAGTGGGCTGAGTGCCACAGTTACTCCTCATAGTGTTCCCATACTTCCACTTCATAAAGACACCCTCGTCACAGGACACTGGGGACCTGCTCTGCCATCACCCAAGTCTCTCCCTTTGCTGTGCAAAGTAGGTATCAGCAAATAATAGCATATTCTCATAATGATCATTTTCTTCTAGGCACAAGGCCTTCATGTCTAGCTCCTCTTCCCTCAGTTAAATTTGTTACTGGTGGTTATTGACCAGGCTGGGTGTTTACAGATTCCCTTGGCCTCTTGTTCAAAGAGCTGCGATTAAGGCTTACACTTTATACTGATTACAAAGCAGCAAGGGAACTCCATTCAAAGCAAAATAACAGAACTGTCCAGAATGACAGCTGGACACACTAGTCACGATGCTCAGAAGCCCTAGTTACAGCTGTAGTGTTTCTTTCTATGGATTTAAAGGAAGGAGGAGGGGCTTGTCACTAAGAGCCATGGTGGCTCTCTATTTTGACTGGTGAAATGAATTCTGTTGCTATTTCTCTGTGTGTTTTCTCCTCTGTATTTGATTTTAATCACATCATGCCTAATTATGCATTGACACAAGATGGTAACTATGGGATTCTCCATAGAGGTTGATGTGCAGACAGAGTTTCACCTTCTTATATATAAACCCAACTAGTCTAAGTCAGGTTGGCTATTTTGCTCTTGGACCCAGACAGAAGTGGAGTGTGCCTGAATGGACTCACCATAATTTTATGGTTTTAAGTTGAATGGACTCTGTCCGAATCTGATGATTATTAAAGAGCAATTTATTCCATTCCTCAGATGGGGGAGTTTGTGTACCTGGATGAGTATCTGGCTTTTAGATTGCTAGCAGGCTGCAGGCTGGGTTTCCTGAGAGGGTGTGTGTGCATAGACCATACAGATATAAGTACATTATTATTAGAAAGGGGTGTGCATACACCCTATGCCAAGTTGTTATGTGACATTATTCCTGAGAAAATGTAAATAGGCATCTACTTACCCCAGATTGGGTATCTATGGCAGACCAAAGTAAGACATTGCCCAAATTAAACTTGGCAAAAACAGTGAGTTTCTGGGGTTTCTTTCAGGAGAAGAAATGACTCAAAAACAGCTATGTCGCGGGTGCCTACCCCAGCATGGACGACAACTCATGGAAGCTGGGAATGGAATCACACTGTGCAATCTGCAGATGGTTCAGCAGGTTGGGTCATTCTTTCCAGGTGGCTCAGTTGGTTCACACCTCTTTCAGGAAACACAGCTTGTCTCTGCTGCCTTCAGTCAGCTCAGCTTGGCTGCTCTGAGCCAGCTCTAAGATTGTCTTCCAGGTGTCCTTGCTGTTTATCTGTGCTTAGAGAGAGAGGGACAGAGTGAATATGCTCAGTTTTAGGAACTTCCTGAAGCTATTGCGTTGTTTTCTTCCTGAGATAAACAAACTTCCCTGAAGGATAGGATGTTTTACCTCCCTTTTGACAGCCTGTGTTTTTGCTAACTTCCCTACGAAATGAAAGGCTTTTATTCTCAGAGGAAATTGCTACATTAACACAGAGAGCTCCAGGTTGATATATTTTTCTCTGCTTTCCCATGTCAAATTCTTCTATACATGGGGTTTTTGTTGTTTTATTTTGTTCTTTGTTGTTGTTTCCTGAGAAAAACATGAATGCCCCACTGACAAACTCGTCGAGAGCTGAGTTTTTCTGTGATAGTCATGGGTCAAGGTTTGAAGGTTCCAAGTAGAAAAGCCTTTATTGCTGTGGTTTGGTACCCACTTACTTGGCATATGAGTGTATCTTCCAGTCAAAAACTCCCTTAGATCCCATTGTTTAGACATTCATATGAAGGTTCTGGTATGTAGGCATTGTGAAGGTCAGTCTTCAACATTTTCAAAGGACATTTTCAAATTTTTTTAAGTGAGGCAGGATTACTTATCCTGAATGTGGGCAACACCATCCCTTAGACTGGGGTTTCTGACTGGTGGAAGGGAATAAGGAACCTGAATACCAGCCTTCATCTCTTTGCATCCTACCGTGTATGTATTGTGGTCTGGTATGTCACACCCCGGTTGCCAGTATATTCTTTCTGTGGACTGTCCCCTAAAACCATCCACAGCAAATCTTTCCTTTTTTTTTTTTTTTTTTTTTTTTAGGTGACTTGTATCAGCTACTTTGTCACAGCAACTATCTCTTATAGTCAAAACAATGGTATTTGCTAAAGGTAAAGGGTGTTGTTATGCCTTTTCATTTAGATGTTTGGAGACTTGTGAGGTATAAGCTGGCCTAGAATTCATGACGACCTTCACTCTTGGCCTTCTGAATACTTGGAATACATGTGGGAAACACCATACCCCACCTGGTGTAAGGTTTTGCTCATGTTCATGAAAACAGCTAAACAAAGCCAGAGCTAAACAAAGCTTTTCTAATTCCTCTCTCTGTTTTAAACATCATTGTAATCACTTATTCACAGTGACAGCCTGGCATTTGGTGTCTGAAGTTCTTCCCATCCCATATACCCCATATTCTGGTTCTCTCTCTCTCTCTCTCTCTCTCTCTCTCTCTCTCTCTCTCTCTCTCTCTCTCTCTCTCCCTCCCTCCCTCCCTCCCTCCCTCCCTCCCTCCCTCCCTCCCTCCCTCTCTCTCTCTCTCTCTCTCTCTCTCTCTCTCTCTCTCTCTCTCTCTCTCTCTCTCTCCTTCTTTCACAAGTCCTGGTCACCAGCTCACCTGGGCTATGGGGAAAACACACCTGTCCACACTTGGACTAGATTACTCTGTAACATCTTCCCTCATTCCCTGAATTCAAAATACCTCTCCCTTTGGTTTCTGCCCCTTTAAAATTGTAACATTTTCCAATATGATGTTGTCTCTTTTGTAAAACTTTTGTATTCATGCAACCAGATAATAATCTCTTTGGGAAAATATAGAAGAAATATAACTATAGTTGAATGCATAAAGGTTTAAATTCTCTACATCACAAAAATAAAATGAAAACATTGTTATTGCTATTATTATTATAAAACAAGTGAAAAGCTAGGATGGAACATTTTATAGTATGATTATTTAATAGAAATGTATCCATAGTGTGCTAAGTAACAAACACTTCCCTAGATACTATATAAAATTGAGTTATTAAAATTAATTTTAAAATGAGGATCATTTCATTAGATGTGAATAAAATAGATATATGGGAGCCTCAATGTAATATATATATATATATATGTATATATATATATATATATGAGACAGTAACAGCAGCAATATTAATAGAAATACTTAACAGTCATCAAATTTGTAAGTACTTTTAAAAATCATGTCTCTGTACTGTTAAGTAGACAGGGAAAAATTCTTACATACAGTGCTAATGTAGCTGAGAATTGATGATTTATATTAAAACATGCATCATTTTGTAGTGGAAGTTATTTATTGTCTTTATTAAATTATGTTTTGTACATACATCTGTGTATCTGTCCACCTGCATGCGTGGTGTGTGGAGACCAAAAGTCAACCTCAAGAGTTGACCACTACCACTCTCCACCTTACTTTTTGAGGCAGGGTTTCTCCTTGAACCTAAGCTCACTGATTGGCTAGACTGGGCAGCCAATGAAACCAAGGACTCAAGTATTCAGCACTGGGTGACCAGCATGTGCCACCACGTCAAGCTTTTTACATGGGTGTTGGGGATCAAACTCAAGTCTTCACTCATGTGCAACAATTACTTTACCCACCGAGCTGTCTCCCCCAGCATCCTGTGTTCTCTCTTATGTATTCTCTCTGCTCTACTCTATGATGTCCTGTGTTGTGCCTCGGAACCCTCTGGTTTCTTCCAGTGGGAAGCATCTTCAAGAGATGAGGAAGGAGAAAGCTGCAGATCAGATGAGAGGAATTTATAGACCTCAGACTGACAGTGACTCTGGTCCTCCATTGGAAGGAAGTCTCCTAACCCAAGAGCAGTTCTGTTCCCAGCTTGGTATGACCCTCGAGACTAAAATGGTCATGACACAACTACTCTATGATAATGGCAAGTGTGTGAGCATTGTTGAACATTTCTCTTAGTCTTCCCTGACATTTTATGCATACAGTCTTTCATATTTCTCTTTAAGACAATTCTGCTTGCATATACCATCTGTTCCTCTGTCTGGATCCCAAATGATCTCATCATACCTTTAAAATTCTAAGAATTTATGTTGAAGAACTAATGAAGGATGTTCCTAATAGAACACTGAATCTAGATTAAGTGTCCCACAGTAAAGAATGACACTGTTGGAACAGGAAAGAGTAATTCTTTCACATTGGTAGAATTTGGAAAGGCTTCCCACAGGAGGTGTTGTTTGATTTGCCTCTGAAGGGTGGCAGAAGGCTTTGCCAAAAAACAAATGTGTCTCTTACCACTTAGAAGAGACTTCGTGGCTTGTGAGGGCAAAGGCCCATTACTTTTTCATGTCATACTATTGCCAAGTATGAGACTAAGTTGCTGTAAGTCTTAATTGTGGCAGGATTGGTAATGAATCTTTATTGAAAAGCATTCCCAGGTGAGATTTGAGTTTGGTATAGCAGGCAGAGTATGTAATAGTGCATGGTAAATGGTAGGTGCTAGCCAATGCTATTCCACTATTAAGAAAAATACATAGTATTTAGCCTCACTCTCCTCCATTGGGAACACAGGCTTGGGCTTATGCATTTCTTCTCCCCTCTTACAGGTAGCCAGTCACTACCTGTTTCCTTGTGTCTCATAATTAACTTCAGTTGCTGAACACTCAGTTAGGGGCTGGGTAAGTAGCTAACTGGATTAGGGCACATACTGTTCTGAAGAACCAAGTTCAGTTCCCAGCTCTTCCTTAACTCCTTTAACTCCAGGTGTAAAGGATAAGATGCCCTCCTCTGGCCTCCTCAGGCACCTGAATTCACTTGTACACAGACACACAAACTCATGCATATATTTTATAAAAGAAAATCCTTTAAAAGTGTCTTGAGTATACGTAATCTTGCAAACTATTAATGACTCAATTGTATTTTAAAATATTGTAGTAAGTCTGCCTTAATCTGAAAGGATCTTCAGCCTTAATTGATTCAACCATATTATATAATTAAATCTGTTCAGAGAGGAATCCTAGGGTACTGTCTCATTTTTCTCCCCTAGTTTGAGATCTAAAAGCATTGTTTTTGTTTTTTTTTTAAAAAAAGCCACTCTCAACTTATGCATAATTCTCCCAGGGCATGAGTAGGAGGTTTGAGGGGGAAGCTATGAGTGGGCTACTCGAGGCTTATATTTTGAAAGAACCTAGGCAAACAATTTTGGTTCAAAATACTGTGATTCATTACACAGTTTCAGGAAGCCAGATTGGAAGACAGCTGGCTAAGGTTGTTGTCATCCTGGAGACAGACGTCTGTTCTAACCAGCCAAAGATGAAGGAAAGAGAAAAACAGGGCTGTTCTGTCCCTTCATTTAGTAAGTGATAATAATGAGAAGTCATCCTCCCATATAAACTAGTGGATGATGACTCCAAGTCAACAGGATGTGCCACACACCACAGCCACAAAACAAACAAACAAACAACACCACCAATAACAAACAAACGGTCCTCATCCCAATCCTTATCCCATGCTCATGTCCTTAGCATCCTTACTTTTTCTCTTTGTTCTTAAAGGGGGGTGGTGCATGGGCAAGGACCAGAACAAAGAACATTGCAAGAGATAGGTATAAAATGACAGCCCAGGAGAGTGTCAACTCTCTGTGTTGAGGACAGCCAAGGGAGCAGCTCCATGGAAAAGAGAAATGTTAAGTCAGATTGAATAAAAGGGTTGCACATCTCTCGGGGGGGGGGGCGTGGTGGTGAAAAACCGTATCAACAAGCAGGAGTTCTCCTGAAATGTACTGTGGATAGTATGTCTTAGTCCTCATCAGGATGGTGATCCCAGCTTTGCACATTATCTGGAAAGCACAGCCTGGACCTTTTGATGGTTAATCACCCATGTAAGTTATAAGCAAGCATGTTTCCAGCTCAGGGTTCTCCAAAGACTGAAAATGCAAGGGTGCTTTTTCAAGCTAAGTAATGCAATCTCTGATTTTTATTCTTTATAAGAAAATCCAATTTGTTTTTTTTACTCCAAAGTCTGGGCAAACATTTGTGGTGCCAGAGCTAGCTCCACAATGCAAAGAGTAAAGTGTGCTGTGAGCTAGGTCTTTGCTTTACATGTGTCTATGGAGCACATGCAACTGTCCTCAACTAGTGGTCCAAACTACAAAAGAAAATGTGGTCAGAGGCTGCCTGGGGTGTTGTCCTAATCATCCATGCAATTACTCATGGAAAGTGCAGGGAAAAGCTGAAGTGTCTTATGTTATATATAAAGTATTAGGTTGTTACTGGGTACAGAGCAGATTATATGTCATCAAAGAGAAGCAGGAAGTGCATTTTAATTTTCTAATTTTCTGCCTATTGGTTCATTTTGTGAATTGCAATCAATGATAATCTGTGAGCAACAGCAGAAGATCAATTGTAAAACAGCTTATAATTCATGGCCAGTATCATAAATTATAGTTGTCCTGACAATAATGAGGAGGGCTTCCATGCAATGGGATCCTCTGCTTGTGACAGTCAGTGCAGGGACCATGATCCACTTGTAATATGGATTACAGTGATCTGCTTTCTCTCTATCTAGAATTCCTGGTGTTTGGGTTTAGGTGAATGATGTCATCATTCTAATAGAGACTAAGACGCCTTGACAAGGGACTTGGGTTATGGTGGCCTTCTAGTTTCAGGGTTCCTCTACCCTCAATTTACTGGACTCAGGTTTGTGCTTCAGTTTGTGTGTTAAACCCATGAGCCACCCCAGTGCCTTAGAAGGGCCTTTTCACAACAGTAGAGATGTTACCAAACCACTTGCTGTTAAATCAGTAGACTGTTGTCATGCTCTAAGTTCTAACCTGGCAACTCTGTCCTTGACTGGTTCCCTGCAGCTTGCTTTCTCATGGAGCATTCGTTCACCTCTCACAGGACTGCCATCTGCTCCTCAGTGCCTTTGTAAAGTCACCATCTCCTCCCATGTCACCACGAATTCCCCAACAGAGCCACCTACAAACCTCCTTCTACCAACAATCCACCAGACTCCATATTTCTACACTTTCCCTTTCACCAGCTCTTACTCTTTCCCCACTTTCCTTCCTCCTTCTCTCCTTCCTCACCTTCTCCTTCCTCCTCCTCCTCTTTTTCCTCCTCCTCTTCCTGCTTCCTCCTCCTCTTCATTCTCTTCCTCCCTGTTCTTTCATGACTCATTATTCAAAGAGCCCTGGGGAATTTTCATTTTCTGATGAAAAAAGCCCACTAGAAATAATCTGCTTCAAGGTGGGCTGGACACACATCAGAAAGATTGATGTCAAAATGATATGTGCACACCTTAGCTCTCTCTGTGTACCCGAGCTTGTAGTTGTCAGAATTAAGGCCAGCCCCACTTCCTTCCTTAGCAACACCAGAGCAGTCAGATTTCAGATTCAGATTTTTAACTGAGAAATGTCACATGGAAAGTTATTCTATTCTAGTAATTAAATTAGCTGAAAATAAAATTAAAAAAATGGTTTGGTATAGGACCTGAAATCTTAGCTATATGATCCTGTAGGGTTGGTACCTGCTGATCATGGAGCTTTCATGGATAGCAGCCTTGGGTGCAAACACGCTTGCACTCAGACCCCAGTTTCTATGCACACATGTGATTCTGTCTGTAACACAACTTCATATCTGACTTCACTCTCAAATAACTTATTAGAAATCAATGGTCCTCCCCTTGCTTTGGGATCCTCTCTCCTCTCCTGATGAAAAGACATTCATGTTCATGCATACCTCCTCAGAACTTGGATCTTGACTGTCTGAGGAACCTCTTCCTCCATGGGAAAATATGAATAAAGGGACACCTCCTTGTGGGTGTGTGTTTGCCCCTATGACTTCTACATCACACTTTGGAGCATGAAATGCTTGTAGGTTCCTTAAAGCTCTGTCCACAGACACCATGACCTTACCTTGTGCTTGATTCATGACCCTCTCCTGGAACTCCATGTTGGAAGAGAGAATCATAGCTTGCCTTTCTGATAGTGCATTTCTTACCCCCCCCACTTACTTCCAAAGATGAGGGAATGTGGAACCTGAAGTAGAGTGCTTAAAGAAACAGTCTCTGTTTCTCCAAATGTTTTATCTAAATGTTGAACCCCCTCTCTATTCTCTTTGTCACCGTAGAGAACTTTCCTTGTTCTTTCTGCACCATGACCAGTAACTCTCTACTTTGTAGATGATAGCACTTTCTAGTGAAGCTATGAAATTACAACTTAATTGAGAGGAATTTAGAATGAAATAGATGAGATAGATGGGATCAGAGGAAAGTAAAGAAGGCAAAAATTCATGGATAAACATGACTGCCACGCTGACATCAATTCTTACAGCAGAAGGAAAATAAAGGAGTTCAGAGCAGGGGAATCGTAACTCCAACTTTAGACCCATTAGTTTCCTCAAGATTATTGCCCAAACCATAAAGAGAGAGGGAGAAAATAGCTAATACAGAAAGAGATAAACAAGGGCATGAGACTGTTATTGTTGAGTAGTCCCAAGGTTCCATTTCAGAGAAAGGTGTACGCGCCTGCCCTCGCCAGCAAGGAAGACGCGACTCCGGGTAGATCTTCTTCATGCAGTTTTAATCAGGATCCTTTAAACATGTTGCTTCTGGCCCACAGAGAGAGGGAAGAGAGAGAGAGAGAGAGAGAGAGAGAGAGAGAGAGAGAGAGAGAGAGAGAGAGAGAGAGAGAGAGAGAGGACCCCTGCACAGGCTTAAATACCCTTGAGCTAACCAACCCCAGTGAGCCATGTGGACTCTGCAGATAGGCTACTCTAATGCGGAAGCAGACAGGCTGAACAGACTTAACCAATTAAGGGCTTGTTTACCCAGAGATTCTACACCAGCGGGAAGGTGTAAGGTAGAAGCCAGTGCCACTTTAAGGCGTGGCACTATACGGCTCTCTACAAAAAGGACCAAAAATCACAGTACACTCAATATGTCCAGTCTGAAATGCCTCTTGTCCATATTTCTGCTATAAGAAACATTAACAACTTGAAATTTATCAGAGTTAAGAATTGGGAGAGCAAGTTTTGTAGAGGACACTAGAATTGCATGTTTGTGTTTTTTGTTATTATGATTAAATATCTCACATAAAGCACCTTATGGGGAAGGATTTATTTGTCTTGCCTTAGAGTTTGATAAGGGACACAATTCATCCTGTCAGAAAGGCATGGTGTCATGAGTGTGAGACAGCTCATCACCTTACAGCCACAGTTAGGAAGGAGAGAGTCCATGGGAATTAGGGATTCCCAAATGACACACTTTATCCCTAAAGATCTTACCTCATAAAGCTTTCAGAACCTTCTAAAACAAATTTAACAACTGAGGACAAAGTATTCAAACAATGTGTGGGGCATTCTACATTCTAGTCATAACATTCCAACATTCCCCGAGGTTCCTTAAGCTCATAGATATCTCATAACAAGAAGTATATTCTCTCCAGACTCAAAAGTCTCCATGGTATTAAACAAAGCCTATTGAAAAGTCCAAAGTTCACAGTCTCTTCTGGTACCCAAGGCAGTCTTAACTATGAGCCCCAAGTTGGGGAGCAACAATCTCTGCAGGTGCTCCTTCTTCATCCACTATAGTCTAGTGGCCTTGGAGAGTCTCGCCCCTTCCAGCTCTTTTGTCTATAACACAAGTGACCTCTTTTGGACTGCCTGCACATTTCCCCAATGGACATCCCATGGCCCTGACATCTCTAATGCTCAGAGATCTCCATTGCAATTTAGGGTTCACTTTCCCAACTCCATGCAGTGGCTTCTCAGAGACTTCTTCCAGGGAATCTGGCTATGCCTTGAATTACCAGACCTCAGATGCTTTGTGGAACCTTGGCACAATCTCCCATGAATGCCTGCCTCATACATATCTCATATCTGCAAAATCGGTACCACATGGCTTAAGCTGACAAAACTCTAAAGACAGCCTGTGCCTATGGACCTCAGTTTCAGTGGCTTCTTTGTCCTGACCCTGGGGGAAATACTTCCTAGGCTGTTTTCAAGTAAGAAACTACTTCATTGGCATTCTGAATTCAGGCTGACTCCTTCCAAATGAATTTGTGTTTTCACAAGTTGAAGCCTTTGGCTGGTGTTTCCTTTTTCCTTGAAGAGTCCCACCTACTGTCTCAGTGAACTCTCAATAGAGGAAATCAAAAAGGCTGAAAGACACTTAAAGTGCTCAACATCCTTAGGTATCAGGGAAATGCAAATCAAAACAACTTTGAGATACCATCTTACTCCTGCCAGAATGGCTAAAATTAGAAACACCAATGACAACTTATGCTGGAGAGGATGTAGAGAAAGGGGAACACTCCTCCACTGCTGGTGGGAGTGCAAACTTGTACAGCCATTTTGGAGACCAGTATGGCAGTTCCTCAGGAAAATGGGAATCAGATTACCACAGGACCTGGCAATCCCCCTCTTAGGCATATACCCAAATGATCCACAGCCATGCAACAAAGACATGTGTTCAACTATATTCACAGCAGCATTATTTGCAATAGCAAGACCTGGAAGCAACCTAGATGCCCCTCAACTGAAGAATGGATAAAGAAGATGTGTTACATCTACACAATAGAATACTACTCTGCAGGAAAAAAAAAAAAAACAAAAACAAAACAATGGAATCTTGAAATTCCCAGGCAAGTGGATAGAACTTGAAGAAACTATCTTGAATGAGGTAACCCAGGCACAAAAAAGGAACATGGTGTGTAATCACTCATTTACAGATTTTAGACCTAGAGCAAAGGATCACCCGTTTATAATCACACCACCAGAGAAACTAGGATACAAAGAGGATTCTAAGAGATTCATATCAGGTCCCTCACAGAAGGGAAAAGGGACAAGATCTTCTGAGCATATGGGGGAGTTGGGTGGCAGTGAGTGGAAAGGGAACTAGGAGAAAGAGAAGGGGAGGAGAGGAAACCACTTGGGACTAGGAAGATTGAGTCAGGGGAGGAATAGACGAGAGAAGAGGGGGTGCATTATAGGTTTGAAGAGAAAACTAAAGCTAGAGAAATGTTCAGAGACCTATAAGACTGACCCCAACTAACAATTTGAGCAACAGTGGAAAGGCTACCATAAATGTCCTTCCCTGATAATGAGATCGACAACTAACTTATTCACCATCATAGAGCCTTCATCTAGCAGCTGATGGAAACAGAAGCAGACACCCATAGCTAAACATTGAACCAAACTGGAATCCAGATGCAGAGAGGGAGGAGAAGACCAGGCTACAGAAACATACAGAGACAGCTGACCTGAACAAGGAGGCGCTAATGGGCCCCCAGACTGATAGCTGGGAATCCAGCATTGGACTGACTCAGACCCCCTGGTCATGGGTCTTAGCTAGAAGGCCTGAGCAGTCTAAGGGACCTCTGACAGTGGAACCTGGATGAATTACTGGTGCACAAAAGGACTTTGGGGGGATAATCCCTTAACCTAGAGACAGGAGAGAAGGCCTACTTCCTGCTCCAAATGACTTGACAGATTTAGATGACCCCTGTTGGAAGGCATCACCCTACATGTGGAATGGGGGGGGGAAGTGGGAGGGGACATGAGAGGATGAGAGAGAGAGGGAAAGAGGGAGGGAGAGAGAGGGAACTGGGATCAATTTGTAAAATAAAAATTTAAAAATAAAGGAAAAAAATAAAGTGTGCATTTTCTCCTTAATTATGTTAATCATTTTAACAACTGCTCCTTCTCTCTCTGAAACATAGTTACAACTCTACCCTTTCTTACGTCTCATCTTCCATACTGCAATTCTCACATGCCTGTGCCAGTTGGAGCTGTCACTGTCGACCTGGGTAAGAGCCATGAACACTAACTGTGACACAGCATGAACGCTGTCTTGTCTGGAGCATTTCTCCACTGGAGATATCAGTCCATTACTTTTTAACACTACCTCAGTCAAGGTCTCCAGTCATGGACAATGCATAGCTATATTCTAATGTAGCCCTTGATCCCATCTGAAACTTAGTAAGGCAGGACTCCACATCTCTCTTGGTATTGTCATTCAGAACCCCTACCGGGATGACACATTGAGATCCACAGAGAGCAATCTGGGGCCTTTCTACCTTGAAGTTCCAAATTCTTCATCTTTCCTCTCACAAATATGTTCCAAAGCTTGTGAAGAACTATGTGGTTAGGCCCCACTCCTGGATACCATTTTCCATATTAGCAACTTTAATAGTTTCTATATCAAAATCACTGGCAGGGCACTGTGATCATGACATAACTGGTTTCGTTGAGTCCACAGTAAACAAGCAGAAATAGTAAGTGGCTCAGGGATAACACATGATCCTGATACTAGTTTTAGCTCTGTCCACTAGTAGCACCTCCCTCAGATAGGCCTAGGTCCCAAGGACTCCTTGACAGAACCAAACCTTGGGACTTCCAGACTGTGGACCTTAACTCCCTGACCCTTATTTCCCCAGAGAGCATAGAGGGGTCAGTGAAAGTGCAGGAGGTTGGGGACACTGTTCAAGTGTGAGTAAAATCCCAAAGCTTGCTCTAGTAGCCCAGTTCTGGTTAAAAAGAAAAAAAAAAAAAAGAAAAAGAAAGAAAGAAAAAAAAAAAGAAAGGAAGAAAGAAAAAAAAAAACTCTGTCCTCTGAAGGTTTATCACCTTCCAAAACCATGCCATCAGCCAGGAATCAATTGTCCAAAGAGCCTTTTCATATTCAAACCATAATAGTGAGAATGGCAAGCACTTGTAGAATATGACTTTATACCAGGTAATCAACAGCAATAGGAGGGAAGGGCCCTTGTGGTGAATATTTTAGAAATAAGATAGGCTCAAGAAAAAGTGGAGATTGTTGGTGAAGGAGTGGTTACATCAATGTGATGTGTTAAAGAGGTGGGCAGCAACCTCACAGGGTAGATTTTAGATTTAGAATCTTGGACACAGTTCCAAAGATGATGAAGTAATGAGTGGAACTAAGCTGGATGGTGAATAAATGAAGTCGAGGTGAAGGGCATTGCACTTGAAGAAGTTAAGTGAAGCCAAATTTGGGGATGAGTCATTATTGAGGATGTTAAAGTTGCCAAAAGGGAGATTAAGATTGAAAAGAAAGCTGAGCCAACGCTGAAGTCATTGAGGAAAGGGGCTGTGTGACATCGGAGGTGGAAGAGGGCATTGCTAACTAGGTTCTGCACATAAATTCTCCTAAGTAATAAATTGATATTAATATACTACAGTCATTTTATATCTACATTATATGTGTGTATCATGCAAAATTGATATATATGCATCTACCCTTAATATTAGTTACTTACATACCCTTGTTCTGAAACAATGGTTTACTTATCCATCTGCCTCTGTATACTGGCTTTTTGTTTGGTTGGCTGATTGATTGATTGACTGATTTGTTGTTGTCCTGAAGCGTTAGTGCTTGGAAGTTGTGTTTGATGTTCAAATATGCACAGCTTTGTCCTATTATTTTTAAAGGCAAATTTCGTCTAGCTTATAATTATAGGCCACCATTGGTTTGACAGTTATGTTAGATTCTTTGAGATTTTTAGACATTAGTATATTTCTAAAAAAGATGGCAATCCATGTAAGGGGCATTAAGGTCTTATACATTCATTTTTCAACAAATGAAAATTATTTTCCTTATGTGTCACTTCAATCATGAGATACAAATGTCTCTTTGTACTCAAAAGGTGTCCGTTCTCTTGAAAGGGATAGAAGGTTGGCATAGAAAGTAACATAGTTCGACTTGTTTGGATAATTGTAAAAAAAAAAGAAATAAACCAGGAAAGAGGGAAGCCATGAATGATGGTGAGCTGTCTAAACATCAAGGAGACAACTCAAAGGAGGATAGACAAAGGTCATCCAACAACAAAGGAGGAAATGGACTTCACATAGAGAAAACAACCCCTTCCAAGACCTCCAAGTGTGAGCTTGGGATGGGAGGGCAACAGAGCTATGTCTGGGGTATGAATGAATGGGATGTGAAGTAGAGAATTGTTAAGTCAATTACTATCGCGATAGCCAGTATTAGATTTCATTTTAAGACAATTAAGAGGAGAATTCAGGACTGTGTGTGTATATGGAGGGGTATTTTTGTCATTGTTGCTGTTTCCAAGAATCCAAAGAGAATTATTGGCTGTTGATATATCTCTCAGACCTCTGTATCCCTAACAGCATCCAACCCATATGGTCTCTTTCCTGTTACTATGGTTGCTTGTTTCTGTCCCCTTCACACTCAACTCTTCCCATGCAATTTTGTCACATTTTCTAACAAAAAAAGCTATAGATAACCAGTAATTCTTGGTTTTCATTCATTCATTACTATTTCCTGTCTCTCATTCAGATATTTTGATGCCTTCACCTACCCCTTTCTACCATCTATCTCTTGCCTCAATTCTCTATTTTCTTTGATAACAAAACCTTTGAAGGTTCACTCTCTAACTCCTTTCTCTTTTTCCCTCATGAGTTTATATTAAGGTTTTGGCTCTGCTATGGCCTCTCCTGTAATGTGCCCTCTCCAGAATTCCTACAACTTCCATATCCACTGGCTTTGGGTTGCTGCTTAAAATGTCACCTCAGTGAGATGACCATTGACTCATATCTATCAAACCAACCTGTCCCTACTAACTCTTAATATTTCAAGTTTTATATAACTTTCCATGTTATTTAGTACCAATATTGTTTGAGGTTTTGATTCTCTCTCTCTCTCTCTCTCTCTCTCATGTTCACTGTGTAGTTACTTCCTCATTTTGATCTCCAGTCCTAAGGGTCATAGAATCCAAACACAGGAAACACCTCCTATATCATCACTAAAGGAAACTATTCCTATCTGTGGCGATATCATGGGTGAGTTTGGGAATTAGGTCATCAAAGTTGTATTAAAGTCATGGGTTAATAGTACATTGGAAAATGTGGCATTTTACATTTTGGGGAAACCATGGCGCAGACATAACATAATAAGCCACTGAGGCAACAGCTGAGATAACAAAACTCCAGATATAAAGTCTACATATATGAGATGGTATCACCTCTGAATGGGATGATTTCTTCATCGAAAGCAAACGAGATAGCCAAGTCCCTGCCTTAACAATCTAAATGAAAAGAAAACTCCAGTAATTACTGAGTGAAAAATACAACAGTATCCAGTCTCCACTGCAGGTAACCAAGACGTTCTGATATGGCTGAGATATAGTCAAGAGTTACTCATATTTGGGCACATGGACCATGACCTCTGGCCACCATGGAGCTCCTTTAAGCTCTGTGGCATCCTTGTTTTTGTTCCCAAAATGACATTGAATGAAACCCCTTCCCTGAGAAGAGAAGGAGGAAGTTCACCAAGTCCTTGAAAACCAGGGACAGCAGAGGAAGAGTGCAAAGTGTGGAAGAGACCATGTCCTCATGAGCAGTCTGGCAGAGTGGCCCTGCAGGCAGGAGTCATTCTTTGAATAATCTTTTCTCATATCACATGTACCGTGTACTTTTCTTCTTGCTATAACAAAAACCCTAAAAACAACAGTTTATTGAGGTGGGAGGTCAAGTGAAGTGACAGGCCAGCCAGAGACCCCTGCTGAAAAATAATGATAGCAATTGAGAATGATACTTGGAGTCAACATCCGGCCTACACAATCTCACATGAGTGTGTACCCACCCACCCACCCATTCACATACTCTCTCTCTCTCTCTCTCTCTCTCTCTCTCTCTCTCTCTCTCTCTCTCTCTCTCTCTCTCTCTCTCTCTTTCTCTCGCTCTCTCTCGCTCTCTCACTCTCTCATACACACACACACACAGAGTAAGATATACCCCTATGGTTATGACTCCCAGTATACCACCGCTCAAGATGGTTTCACCCACACTCAAGATGCTATTTTGTTAAGTTGTACTGGCTAGACTTCCTTTAATGGTGAACAACGATGTGGAAGTGTGAGTCAAATAAACCCTTTCTGCCTCCAGTTGCTTTTAGTCATGGTGCTTTATCACAACAATCATAACCCTGACTAGGACATAAGTTTTATACAATCTTTGTCCAAATGAGGGCTCTGCAATTCTTACTCATTTCACATTATCATCCATCAGAGCTGTGACATTCCAAGTTGGTCCATGTGTATCCTTGCTCTGTACCCCTGATAACACTGAGTGAGTGTATCTCATGTATCAGCATGGAACCATTAGATACTTACTGTATAGAAACTATAAAGAAGCAAGGTTGGGTCAAAACCATGCTGAGTGTCATTGTGGTGACCTCTTTTTGTTCTAAGGCAACATTACTATAAAATTACTAGATTGCCTTTCCTCTGATGACCTACATGTTTAACCAATTGATTGTATGTATTTTGCATGAAAATCAGCACTCCTTTCCTAGTTTACTTTTGCTATCAGTGTAATGCAAAAGCTATTTGCCTGAATTAGGTTGCATTTCATTAATCTTTAAAACATGAAATTGTAATGATTCAAGGTTAATGATATTTAAGATATTTAAGAATATATCACTTAAATCATGATATATTTCAAAGATGTTTCTCAAAATTACTATTTTTAGTATTGAGAAAGTAGAAATTATATTTGAAGTTTGGTAAACTTGATCAAAATTTATTTAGATTACTGTGTGTTTTTATATGTGAAGAATTTGGGCATTTAAGAATGGAATTAAGGAATTATAGGTTAATATATTCTCATTACGGATATTATATTCATTAGGAAAGTAAACAGGTATAGAGTACCAAGGAAATTCATGAGAAGGAAACATCATCTATTGGCTAGGGTACTACATGATTGCCTTTCATACCTAGCTCAACTGTGTTATCATCTCCTTCATTAATTCTGTATTCTTTGATATAGTTCTACATATTCAAAACCTCTAAAATATCAGTCATGGCATTAGATACTAAGGATACAATATGGCTGCAGTGCTGTGAGTGTCGTGCTGGGGATATACAAAGAGTGGTATGGGGGTCAGACAAGCAAATGATAGTTGCTGCCTGTCCAAGGTTTTACTGGGAAGTGTCAGAGACATCTTACAAGTGAAATATACCTATGCACTAAACTTGGATGATCTGAAGGTCAAATAATGGTTGGCTAGGTAAATAAAAAAAGTGAATTTCAAAGGCATTGTTATAGGCTATATATTTGCATTTCAAAAGCAATTCCTGTTGACTTCAATAATAATGTAAATATCTCATTTATTTTTTAACAGACTCTTTGAACTAAGACTAAACCCTGAAAGTGATTTACCTGATCATAGACACTCAAGAAAACAAATTATTACAATGAAAAAGTCAGATGGAGATTGTGACAAGGGTCCATTTCAATACAGCCATGTCATTTAAGAGAGAAATATATTTTATTTCTACTACTTTTCATAATGAATGATTCTTATGCTAAGCTTTATTTTAACAGTTCCTAGACATCAGAATGTAGGAGAGCAGTGACCTCTCCTGAGAAATGTATTATGGAGAATAAATTCTTGTTTCTCTTCTTCCCCCAGATTTAGGGGTACTCACAGCCTATGACATTATACTTGGTGCACACACATAATAGCTTTGGAGTCATCCTGCAGACAGCACAGCTGCCACCAGAATAAGTGGATCCCAAAACTTAGGCTGTCCTGGATTCTAGAACCATACATGTCCAGTAAGTAGAGTTCATGTGTCTTGCCTTTGCTGGTTCATGTAAGAATCCCTAAGAGTTCATTCAGAAGGGCTTGTGACATCAGACTAATTGTATTGTGATTAAATGCATAGAAATGATTAGGCCAGTGGCTCTAGGAACCTTTGATTATCACTTGTTAACTTAATTTCCATTTTTTCTCTAGGCAATCACTCCAAGCTAAATGTGTATGCAACTTCTCTGCAGTTGTCAGTAAAAGAAAAATGACCACCTACTTACACATTGTCAAGTTCTTTATAGGTGGAGGGTATTTTGCAATAATTTGTAATGACTGGAATAATATGTGTGTGTGTGTGTGTGTGTGTGTGTGTGTGTGTGTGTGTGTGTGTGTGTATAACTTCCTTTTTAAGGTTTATTTTATATGTTTGAGTGTTTGCCCGTGTGTGTGTGTGTGTGTGTGTGTGTGTGTGTGTGTGTGTGTGTGTGTGTGTGTGTTTGAATGCACCATATATGCCTGATGCCTAAGGAAGCTTTAAGATAATCAGATCCCCCAAGTTAAAGTTACCCAGGGTTGTGAGCCTCCATGTGGGTGACAGGAAGCCAATTCAGATCCTCTACAAGAGCACCTAGCCTCATTTTCCTGTAGTCCAAATCAAGAGGAATATAACATAAATACATTTACCTTTCTTCTGATTTTAGTGGCTTTTGTTTATTTCTCATTATATTCGGTCTAAGGAGCTGAGTTAAATTTAATAGATTTCTCTTAGCGCCAATTCGTGCTTGTTCATTTTTATTTCTTACTCCCAGTTTTCTCATCTGTGAATGAAATGTTGGCTCTGAATAAATTATGGCATTCATTCAAGCTGAAAGGCATCACCACTTGTACTGCTATTGTCCTTGTTCTGACCCCAAACTCTTGTGTTGGCCCTTGGTTGCCTTAAGACAAGCCATGTTATTTATTCCCTAAGATTCCCCACTTCTCTGAGTCTTTCCCTGTCTGTCTCCTGTCGGTTCTGAAACAAGACATTCTCATCCCCTGTACACTGTAACCCCCATCTGAGTGGCCATGTTTCATGATTGTACCTATCCAAATCTCCATCTCGACATACAACCTCACAGTGCCAAGAAGCCCTGACCATTGCCTTGGCCCTTCCAAGTTTCACTCTCTGTATTTCATGACTACATGCTCTTTCTGTGTTGGGTGTTGGGCTTTTCAGCATTGTTGTGTTCTGCTTCTCACATCTCTCAGAAGTATTCAGATACTGTATGCCTCCTAAGATAAAAAAAAAATCATTCACATTTGTATATTGTTAAATTACAAGTAACCAGGGGTTAGAAAAATGGCTTATTGCACAGTCATGAAGATCTGAGAAAAAATCCCCAAAACCTTTATAAGAAACTCAGTGTGGTCACACACACCTGTACTCCGGCACTGATGAGAGACAAGAAGGTGTGTGTTGCTTGCTGCTCTGCTAGTCTAGCTTCTGGTTCAGCGAGAGACCTTGTGTAGAGGGAGTAAGGCACAGAGCGATGGAACAGGAGCCTGATGTCTTCCTCTGGCCTTTATAGATGTGTGTGTGTGTGTGTGTGTGTGTGTGTGTGTGTGTGTGTGTGTGTGTGTGAGTCACCATATACACACATGCACAGACAATTCACACACATGCGCACACACACACACACACACAGATACACACACCACAGAGAGAAATAAAATAAAACAATAAGTAATTAGAAGGCAAAGGTTATGTCATATTTCCTTAAGATTCTTAGAATGGGTATTTTATAACTGTGTGTTTGATTTTAGACACAATCACTTTTGAACTTTCCATGTAGGTTTTCTTGCAGCAGTGTAGTGAGATATATCTACCCCGTCATCTGCACCTGTTGCACTGACCACACCCATAGGGGAGTGGGGACATGTGTGGATGTGACCTGTGGGGACTAGGTCTGGGGTCATGGACCCCAGCCTGCTCTCTTACTTCCTGGTCATGTGGGAGAGAACATCTGGGGCATCCTTGGAGCAGGAACCCATGGTGGTCATCTGTTTCTGGTATAAGTGATTTCTCCCAAATAAACATCATCAGCCTATAATGTGTCCCTAAGTCTTATTTCCCATGCAATACAGCAAGATACATTAAAGTTTATATGACTCTTATCCAATCCTACATCTCTGTTTAGACATGAATAAAGTGCTGTATCTTTTGTTTATTCCCAGGTAGAAACAACCAAGGCAAATAAATGGAATTCTGTAATCGTATAGATTATATTCTTTGAAACTTACTTGTAACTCCACAATATGGAATGTTGTGTACAACAGCACCAAAAATGTCCATGCTTATACACTCCAGCACCTTTCTCCTGGGTGTCTATATCTCACCAAGCTGGGACTAATTTGATTTAGTGTCCATCATTTCTCGTCATCCCATATTTCTTCCTTCCCAAATCAAACAAGCAAAATACCAAAGCGCTTCATCCATTAGGATTTATACTGAAACTTCTCTGCACAACCTAAAGGTGAGGTCTTTTTGTTGATTGCCTGCATGTTTAGTTTGTGTTATTAGAAGGATAAAATAGCCATCTGAGTTGGTGGATTTTCCTGGATCTATGTTGAGATGCTCAGAACAAATTTTTTATTATTATTATTTGTAGGACATTCTAATTGTCAAGAGCTTTTCCCAAAATACTTAGATTAATAAGGTGGTTGCCTGTGGTGCTTGTATTCATTTGAAAAAACTCCTCACAGTATGAATTCAGATCTTGTATTTTTAAATGAAGATTCAAATGACCCCAAGATATTCTTGATTGTTATTGCACTGTGATTTGTATTAAACTTCTGTCTCAGAAGAACAGTCATTTGATGAAACCAAGAACCAACAGTTTAGAGGCTTCCTTGGGAGGACGGTGGCATTTTTAATGCTGAATGGCACTTCTGCATATGAAGTCTTTTAAAAGACCTTGGTATTGTTGTGGAATTTGTACTCCCATTTCCTTTTGCTTTTTGATGAAATATAATCCCTTTTTTTAAGTTTAATAGCACATCTGAAAATAACTGAATATAAACATGAGGTTGTCCCTATTTGTTTTAAACACCCTCTTCATTTTATAGCAATACCTATATGAGGGTATTTGCTTTGATAAATGCCATAGAAAATATTCCGCTCTTGATTATGAATAAATTTACATTTATGTAGACACTGTGTACGCATTCATTTTACTTAACATGCTCGTGAATGCTCAAAATATTATACCACGAGAAAATAAACCGCATCCAACTGCTGTTAAGTGTCTGACTTGACAGCATGAAACAAGGGCAGGCAGACAATGTGAACCCCTGTTCTGAATGGCTCCATGTGCCTCTCTGCTAAGCACAGCATGTGGATTTGGGAAATGACAGTTCAGGTTACTTAAATTCATGTTACTGAAAAACTAAGAAGTGTATGAACTCGATTTTCAAAAGGAAATAGTGAAGTCCACGCTGTTTTCAAAATAGCTGTACACAAGAAAACCAAGAACAGTCTCAGTTGCTTGGAAGCAACCAAGATTAAACAGAAATTGTTGAAATTTGGGGTTTTATCAGGAGGTAAGTGGCATAAAAATGTTGTTCCTAAGGCAATTTTTAGGATGTATTGTGCAGTCATTCAAAATCCATTTCAATACCCCATACTTTATAATTTTGTTAGTGCTTGAAAACTAAGTACAACTAATTTTGTGGTCTGTTCCCTTGAGTTTTAATTCAGATTTGACTACTGTGTAACCCAAGGCAAGAGTACTAAGGCACATCAACTTTCATTTTTTTCAGGACTAAAATTAGGGCATTGAACTAATGGTTTTTAATGTCTTTTTGAGAGCCCTAAAATTCTGTAATGCTACAAAGGTAAACCCAAATAATTACAATATGTGTCAGGTCTTGAGTAATGTTGGTGTCTGAGGTCATAACAACGTGGGTGTCCTTGTGCCCTAAAGGTTATTAAGGCGGCAAACTTCCTCACATCATTTAATTCCACTGTATTTATCAGGGCAGAAAATATCCTAATGAGTTTTCAGGTAGTATTCAACTGAAAGTTTTCTTTTGTTATTTGCTTTTTTAACATAACTCAGTTAAGCAGTAAACTAAATGAACATTTTAGGCTCATCCTGGATAATTGAGGGATTATTGTATATTTCACAGTTTCAATATAATAACCAGCTCTCAAGGTCACTAGATAAGTAGTGGAGAGCAGGTGTTCAACAAACTATAGTGGCCTTTATGAATTGTTTTAGTGTGTTGGCTAAGTGCTGGGAAACAAAGCACTCTGACAGTGAAGCCCTGAGCGGCCTTTGAAACAGAGGAAGATGCACACAAGGCACGGGACAGTAAGGCCACTCTGTGTCACCCATTTAATTTCTGAGTTAGACTTGGTTATATGCCTCTGAAAGAGAGAAGTTTCATCTTCCAAACTGACTGTGCAGAGCATTGACGGTACCTGCAGGAGGAGAGGAGCTGCAAAGATAGTTCTTGCAAGAATGAATGAATGACCATCAGATAACAGTCATAAGCAGTCTGAGACTTTAAATATTACTACTTAGTGTCTTTTGGGAGGTCAGCATTGGTGGGGGATGTACTTCTACAG
This sequence comes from Cricetiscus sungorus, assembly GCA_030556225.1. Lineage (NCBI taxonomy): Eukaryota > Metazoa > Chordata > Mammalia > Rodentia > Cricetidae > Cricetiscus > Cricetiscus sungorus. The sequence goes on along the minus strand of JANBXA010000730.1, from coordinate 5,984,376 downwards.
TCCAAGCTCTTTGCATGCAGCCTAATATGGTGGCATTCATTTTGAAGTTTGATAGGTCTTAATGGTTCCCAATAAATGCAGTGAGTTAACAATTACGGAAAGATGCAAAGGTCAAGGTTAGTATCTGAAAATGTTTCAAGTACAGGCAGGGGTCAAGGTTAGTATTTGAAAATGCTCACAGCAGTACTAACCATCTGTCACTCAGTGAATGTTAAACTGTGAGCTCAAAGTGTGTGTGTGTTTGTGTGTGTGTCATATGTGTGTGACTGTGCGTGTATTGGGGGAAGAGTGGGTGTGTGCAATGTACATGTGCCAATGGTCAATTTCAGGGATCTTCTCTCACTATTGACTCTTTTAACACTGAGTCTGTCTCTGTGGATGAGCTCAGAGCTCTCTGGTTGTCCCTAAACTGTCTGAGCAGCAAACTCCAGGCATCCTCTGGTCTCTTCCCCAAAGCACCAGGGCTATATATGCGTAGCACCAGGCCATCTTTCCACGTGAGCGCTGGAGATCTGAACTCAGGCCCTCTTGCTTGCACAGTGGGCACTTTAGCCCCAAGCTTTTCCCAGAAAAAGATCAGTAGGGATAAAGCAATTGTGAAGTTTTGGTTTTGTTGTTGTTATTGTTGCAGTTGTTGCTTTCCTGCATACTTTAACATACCCCTGTCATCTTCACACACTTTGGCTCTGACTGTCTGCAAAAAGAATACTGGAAAAGAGAATGCCAGCTTTAGTAGCTCCTAATGGTCATTATTTTGAAAATGGCTGCTGTAATTAGATTACACATACATTTTAAGCCAAACAAAGCTTTGTTAGATCAGATGTGACCCATCAGTTGGAGATGGCAACACAGCATTGTGAATTTTGTTTTCATGTGTCTGTAATTGACTAAAAGCTGTAGGAAACAGGTGGACTAGCCACCTCACAGCCTTTCACAGTCCTTTCTGTGCGATAATGACATCTTCAATCAATCTGATTATTTATTTATTTTCCTAAGTCAGAATTGCAATCAGTGTTAGCACAATCAGAGTTTAAGAAGAGCCCTCTAAATACTAAAACAGAGATAAAGTTGCAGATATTTCTGTTATTTCAACCACTTCTTACACCCTGTCTCACTGGCCAGAAAGATAATCTCGGGAATTCCCGAGTCTTTGTCAGGAGAGCAGTTTGCACATTTCAGATGGCAAAGTCCACAGACAAGCCCCCCAAAGAGAATAGTACAGTTAGTCCAGAAAACATTGCAAAATTCTCAAAACAAAGTCGATTTTATTTTGTTTTCTATTTAAATAAATGCAATAGAATGTGTCCCAAAGCACAGCATTTCTTTGGAGAGGGTTAACAAGGGAATGCTGCAGCATGAATACAAATGAAAAAAGAAAACCTCGACAGTCAGAATTAAATCCTGTTGTGTTATCATTTTAAGGAGGCTTCGCCACCACATGCTTTCAATTCAAAGCGGGATCTGAAAATACAAGTGAGTGCTTTCCCTCTCTTTGAGCAATGTGGTGTCCTTTGTGTGCTTTGATAGCTCAGATACCTCACACGGCCCTGCTTTCTGGATGTTCTCTGAGACCGATAGTGTGTAGGTTGCACATATGTTTCCATTTCATTTTAAATGTTCCGTGGCTGGTTCTTGGGTCAGTGGTACCATGCCCCGAAGCCTTACCTCAAGGGTTGGCCATGTGTGTCTGTTTGGTTGGTAAAAGTTTCATCCTCAAGAGGAAAAGAATTTTTCTTTACATGTATATGCACATTCTACATTCCAAAAATTGAGAGAAACCCACAGAGTCTACTCGGGCCTCTTCTCAATGTGATTGTGTCCCTGGGTGATGATGACACCCATCTGGATCATGCTAAGCTCGTGAGCTGCTGTCTTCTCCCTCCCTCCCCCCCTCTCTTCCACTCCCTCTCTGTATAGCTATACATGCATATGTATACCAATATACATATGTACATACCTACATGCATGCATACATATGTATATTCACCTTGCTTAACATACTTATCCTCATCCCACCACATTGTGTGTTTGCATGTATATATGTTGTATGTGTGTGCATGTGGTAAGGGGGCAGGGGCTGTGTGCATGTGGTGGGGTGTGCGTGTGGTAGTGATATATTCTTTCCACCATATTGTTATTATTATTTTGTTTTTGTTGTTTTGTTTTTGTATTTTGAGACAGGGTTTCTCTGTATTGCTTTGGAGGCTGTCCTGGAACTCGCTCTGTGGACCAGGCTGGCCTGGAACTCCCAGAGATTCACCTGCCTCTGCCTCCTGAGTGCTGTGATTAAAGGTGTGCACCACCAATGCCTGGCTTGCTTTCCACCATTGTGGGGGGAAGGGGCAGGGTCTCTGACTGAACCTGGAACTTACTTTTTTCTCACACTGGCTGGCCGATGAGTCCTGATCAGCCATCTGCTCCTCTGACCCCAGCACCTGGGATACAGGAGAATTTTCCATGCTTGTCTGAGAACCCAAACTCAGGTTCTTATATTAGTGACACAGCTGCTTTGCTTTACTCGCTATGACATGTCCCCAGGGCCAGCTGGATAAGTTTGAAGTGGGTTCTCCCACTGGTCCAGAGTTCTCTGATTTGGCTGAGCTGGAATCAACAAAACTCAGGGAGCCTCTTCGCTCTTCCTCCGAAGAGCGAAGTATAACAAGCTTGAGCTACAGCAAGTAGCTGTTTTCTGGGGTTGCCCAAGATTGAGTGTGGATCCTTGTGTCAGAGCTTTTCCGACTGTGCTCTCTCTCCAGTCCTACTACAGTGCTCTTACATCAGGAAGCAATGTTTCTATAAGTGGTTGGCTATCCATTGTTTTTATTATCGTAATGAAAACTCTGTGACCAGTTATAACAATGTAGGAAACAGTTCCTCGCTCCTACGTGAGGCGATATCTGGCCAGTCACCCCTTCTTCTGTCCTGAGGGAACAGACTCCCCAGTGCCTTAAGCAACAGAGAGGATAGCGAACCAAGCCCCACAGGCCGAGACATCAATGAAAACAATGCTGCTTGTAGCTTTAGCTTCCATGAAATGCTCTTAAAAAACTGTCTAGTTGTTGCAGTTGTATTTTCACATTCTGCTTTCTTTCAGGCTTGACCTTGGTTGAAATTCATTCATGAACAATTTTTGAATTTTGTTGTCTCCATTGCAATTGAGACTTGGAGGGTTTGTACTGAGAAAATGTTGAAGTACTGTTTATCCTATCTTTATTTTATAAAATTGTAATTGCTTGTATTTGCTAAGGAGTCAACAATAGTCCTGTGTGTATGTCTCCATTTCCTAATGGTTGTTCAGTAGTAACTTTAAAATCATTTACAGTTCATTATGAGAAAATCCAATGTCTTAAATGTCTGTGTTTGTTTCTGGAGTTAGATGCTATTTTAGGGATCCCTTTGAATTTCACTTCCATGTTTTAAGGGGATCCATGTTTTTTTGACACAAAGTACCCCATTCAGCCAGCTAAGTTATTAACCTTAGACTTCTTTTTGTATTGACTGACTTAGGAGTGTTGTTGAATTTGATTTCTCCTGGTATTGAAATGTGAATGTACAGGTTACACTGAAGTGAATGACATGATTGACTTATATTCTTCTCTCCATAACCAAAAATAAACAAATAAATAGCGACTGTTTTCCTAAACAATTCTTAAGTCCCTGATATTTTTTCCTGAAGTGGTGTGTCCTCTCTGTCTCTCTTTGTCTCTGTGTCTCTCTCTCTCTCTCTCTCTCTCTCTCTCTCTCTCTCTCTCTCTCTCTCTCTCTCTGTCTGCCTCTGTGTACGTGTGTGCTCGTGCATGCACTCGAGTGTGTTTGCCTGAGACCCTCTGCACAGTGCTAACCTCACCCGCAGAGCTGCCTACCCAGGCAATATGCACCCTGCATCTCTAGGCTGTAACTTAGTCTGGTTTTCCATGTGCCCTGGTTAGCCTGTACTTACTGGAGATGAATACTCGTGTCCTAAAGAGTAATCTAATTAAATGCCTTACTTCAGCATGGAAGCAAACCTATTTGTGGGGAATGAAGGGAGTTTTATTTTATTTTATTTATTTATTTATTTATTTATTTATTTATTTATTTATTTATTTTTGCAGAAGCCAGTGCTTCTGCTCTGAACTGTCCCTCTTCACTGTTCTTTTAAATTCGAGGGTCAGGACTGAAATTCTTTCCTCTGCCCAAGTTTAGGCATACACCTGCCGTGGCTGTGCCATGCCATTAGTGAGCTCAGTCATGCCCTAACGGAGGAGACCATTCCAGAAGGTGTGCCTGCTCCCCACCCCCCAACCCCGAACCCATTCCTACTCTCCAGACTCCTTTAACATCTCCTGGACCCAGCCTAGGTATCCGAATGGTGAGTGAACTCTTTTAGCCTGAAGTTAAAAACATGATTAGCAAAAGTAAATTAATATTCTAAATGGCAGCTTATATGTGGTACTTAATTTTTAATGATCATTTTTAGCACATAAAATACCTGGGATAGTATCTTCGTAGTTAGGGAGAGTGAGCTTTTTAGGTTGACATGCAGTTTTGGTGGCTCACAAGTGCTCCCTCTTGATAGCTCTTATGTACTGCATGCCATTGTTTAGTGTGTGTTAGGAGAGGGGATAGGGACAAATGAAGACTGTGAGTGAACGGAGCCTTGAGAATGACATTGTCTTTAGTGACTTTCCCTTTGTAGCTTCCATTAGTTCCCACTTGGAAAAGTAAAGAAGTGGGAAGTGCATGTACACAGTGTGTTTCAGATGCTTTTTAGTTAATAAGTTTATTTTAAAAGAACTCACTAGGAACTCATATTCCTCAGGATGCTGTTTATAAATATTTCAACATGGAGATTTAAACAATGCACACATTAAACATGCATACATTTATACTTAAGCTGCATTGCATTCCTCCGTGATGTATGTGTCCTTGTGCCATTTAGAGTGGAGCTATCCAGTTAAACAACATGAAAACCAACCCTCATTATAAAGACATTTAAATAGGCTTTTTAAGACACTGACTTATTCAGTTATTGGGAATATCTTTATGATTTGTTAAGCATAGAATTCTTATTTAACCCTGGCAGAAGTAACAGCATAGCAAACCATGCCCCCCTTTATGACAAATATCAAAATACATTAATATTCCAGGAACTATTTTAAATAACTATTGCTAAAAATTAAAATGGCCTCTGTAAGCATAACCAGAAAGAATAAAAGAAATGGAAACAAAAACCTTGTAGGTTTACTATATTGTCTCATGTTTACCACAAATTAATTATTCTGTCTCCTTTTAAATTAAACTTTAGCAAATGCAATAGCTATATTTGAGGTAATGAAGAGAGTTCTGGTAGAGTGAGTGATTTTCCCTGCCATTGAAACTACTCCTCTGTATGGTTACAACTTTCTTAATAAAAATAAAAGATGTCTTTCTATAGAACACTATATTAAGAAGCCAAAAATCTTGTCACACTACTGACTCTAGAAATCTGTCTAGTCCATAGGTGTCAGAGAAATGGTACTGATTTGTTCTGATTGGATGGCTGCTAACCTGGTTTGCATAGAATTCTGCCTTCTTTCCAGCTGGTAGTTGTCACTCAGACTTTTCCTGCCCTGTGCTCCTTGCTTGTCTAGAGAAACTCTGTCCTCGTTTTCAGGTTCTTTGCTTATTATAGTCTGTGCAATAAAGTAAGGGATATCTTGATAACACTTTTATGATAGTATAATGTGTTTAGAGTAGAATTTTCTATACTTTCATGGTGGAGCAACCATTAAAGGGGCTATAGAGATTGTTCAGTGGGAAAGATCGTGTACCACTCTTATACAGGATGCTAGTCCATTTCTCAGCCCCAGCGTTGGGCAGCTCACAACCACCTTTAATTCCAGCTCCCTCTTCTGGCCTCCAAGGGAACATTTACTGAAGGGCACATTCACACACACACACACACACACACAGAGAGAGAGAGAGAGAGAGAGAGAGAGAGAGAGAGAGAGAGAGAGAGAGGGAGGGAGGGAGGGAGGGAGGGAGGGAGGGAGGGAGGGAGGGAGGGAGGGAGGGAGAGAGATGCACAGAGATAGAAACACACAATTAAAATAAATCTTCTAAGAGTTGTTTAAATGACTACTTCTCATGACCCTTCTGCCCTTTCCCCAAATTTGCCATTATTTTGTTGCTGTGTGGAGAAGCATGACTGGGTTCCCCCAAACCATCCTGTCTCTGTTTTAAAAGGTCCTGCAGACCTGAAGACAAAACTCTGTATCTTACAGTCTGTTGGTCAGATGCCTTCTAAACTGTGGCTGAACTCACCAATATGCCACTTGTCACTTTGTAAAGTATCTTCATCATTATTATCATCATCATCATTATTTTGGTTTTTCAAGACATTGTTTTTGTGTGTGTGTGTAGCTGTGGATATACTAGAACTTGCTTTGTAGACCAGGATGGCCTTGAACTCACAGGGATCTGCCTGCCTCTGCCTCCGGAGTGCTGGTATTAGGGGTGTGTGCCACCACTGCCTGGCCAGCCATGTCTTCACTTTTATGTGGCTTAATGTAGAGCCACATCACATGAGGAGTTTCTGAAATACCATTACTGTCTTATTCTTGGAACTTCCTGAATCCCTCGAGTGGAGGGTAACACTCCTTCCCTTTATCTCTCTGCCTTTTCCTGTAGAAACCCAGCTCATCCTTTGAGGTTAGCCACAGGCATCTGTGCAGCTCTACTGTCCTTCCTTGAGTTTAAGCCTTCCCACTGCTCTTGACCGCATGATCTTCCCAGTGTCTTCCTCCTGGCACTTACATCATTTGACCTGGATTTCACGTTACTTAACTACCTATCTAACACTCCTAGCACTTGACAAATAACAAAATGACATGTCTCTTGTTGCCAACCAAAATTTAGTTTATGGAATCGTATCATGTGAAAGTTGCCTCTATAGGCTTTGCCCCGTGCTAGTAAAGAAACGCCTACAAGTGATGTTGAGTACTGGCTTTGCCTAACTACTGAAACCCCACTGATAAAGTTGATTTAAGAATTTGATTCCCAGGAGCTTTGACAAGTGATGATGAGAATGCTAGTAGATGGGAATCAGCTGCCCAGCTGACACTCCTCTTGGAACACTGTTTGTTACATCTGTCCTTCTCACAACACAATGCCTTGTGACAGCAACTTATGGGAAGAAGGCTTTATTCTGGGTCACAGTTCAAGGGAGCTGTGGAGGTATTTGTGGAGGCTAACAGTCATGGTGACAGGGACTTGAGGTGGCCGGAGATGAACGGTCATGCTCAGCTTTATTCCTCTTTTTATCTAGCGTGGGACTCAAGCACATGGGGTGGTAGCACCCACAATTAGGGTGATTGTTCCCACCTTAATTACCCCAGTCTCCATAGTGCCTCACAGCCATGCCCATAGGCCACACTGATCTACTTAAGACCACAGGGGCCCTGTGGCTCCTCTTAGAGGTGATTCCATATGTCATCATATTAACAGTGGAAACAAACCTTCCCAGGTCGCTGTTGCAGCCTTCCCATATCTTTATTTTATCTGAAATTCAGCATGTCCAAGTTGGTTTTTTATTCTGTCCCCATCTCTTCTTGTTTTTTCTTCCATGTCACACTCCTCACAATTTGACAGCCACCTGCATGTATCAGCTCCAAACCTCAGCTTTTACCCATCATCACCCTTGGCTACATTGCGCCTTCTGATTTCTCTTGCAGGAAAGTCAAAGAGAACTTGAAACATTGAGTCAAATCAAGAGCAGAGAGAGAATGAATGCATGATGCTTGTGAATGCATGATGCTTTATAGATGCAGCTCACTGTCTCATTCAGTCCAGGGCTTGACCTGTAAATAGTGCCACCCACATTCAAGGTAGAGCTGCCCAAAACAGTTCATGCAGGTAAGAACCCCGCTGCACACACACACACACACACAGACATGCACACAGACCAATACAATCTACACAACTCCTTAATGAGGTTCTTTTCACAGGAGATCAAGATTATGTCAGGTTGAGAGTTAAAACTAACCAAAGCACACATGAGCAGGTCTGTAATCATGTACGCAAGAATCGAGGGCTGCACCTGTTTCTAAAGACTTAAACAGACCATAGAGACAACCAACATTATTGGAAGATCATATAACTGTACAAATACATTCTTTTATCAGTGTGGCAGGGAAATTGCTTAGGTATTGATCTTCCATACACACCCCTCCTGTTACTCGGAGGGTGCTGTAAAATGGAAGTGTTCTAATGGACGCACTGGTGCACAGGTGAACACAATCTTTGCACAGGTAGAAGGAAGGTCTGGTTTCCTACCCACACCTACTAACAGTAATGAGATTGGCTACAATGCCTAACTACTTACTAGGCATTTGGTTTTGTTTCTTTTCTGTCGCTGTGATTTAAAAAAAACTCTCTGTGCAAAAGTAACTTTGGGGTAAAAGGAGTTTGTTTGGCTTATACCTCCCCACCAGTGTCCATCACTATGGACATCGGGAACTCTAGCAGGATCATGAAGCAGACACTTTGGAGGAAAGCTCTCCCAGGCCTAGCCTTATTAGCTTTCTCATATAGCCCAAGACTTACCTATCTAGGGAATGGTGTCACTCACAGTGGGCTGATCTGTTATACATCATGTAAATGGCCACAGGTCACTCCAATCAGGGCCACCCCTCAGTTGAGAGACTCTTCTCTGTTGACTCTAGACTATGTCAACTTGACAGTTAAAGCTAACTACGATAGTATTTTAATTCCCAAAGTTAGCCTTTGGAATGTATAATATCCCCAAGTACAGATGTAGAAAATTGGATTATTAAGGACTAAACAATTTAATTTCTCAAAGTCAAGACAGCTAATTAAGGGGGGTTATGGCTTGAGGAAAACCCATGAGTAACAAAAATTCATGATTTTATTTCTTACTCTGCCTCTAGTTTTTGCAGAATTGTCGTTAGCATAAGGTTCCAACCAGACAAATGAAAATGAAAGGGAAATTTTTACTCATCCACTGTTAATTTCATAGAGGCAAAATTCAAATGCTTGCAAATCCATTGTGGTTTTCTCTGGTATTAAAGAAATAACCATGTGTTTTCTTAAAGTTTCATTATGAAATAACTATTTCCATAATCAGATATAATTCTATTTCCTTTCTGTTACTGCTCAGTTTTAATAAGTGCAATGGATTCCAGGATTCCGTGAGCCACTTAGGAAAACTGCTTGACAGTTTGGAACAAACCTTGGTTAACTTTTATGAAACACCTCCCATCAATTTGTCAGGTAGAATTTCCCAAGCACAGCCTTTTTTAGATTCTGTCGATGCCATTTTTAGGTGAGCACAACAGTAATAAGGCATTCTTCCACAGTGTGGGAGCCTCTCTCTCTCTCTCTCTCTCTCTCTCTTCCTTTTTAATTGAAGGATCAAGTATGCACATAGGGAGATATCTGCCACACTCAATCAGCGTCTGGACCTTGGGGGCTGTGTGCAGTTGATATTCTTATTGCCAAGCCTCACGACAAAAAACAAACAAATAGGTTTGGAGCATCAATATTCACTGCGCGTGTTATTTTTATGGCACATGGACACATTGTTGTTTAATTCTTACAGTAAGCATAGTGCTTCAGTGTAAATAGAGATACCTTGAATTAAATTTACATTGTATTGTATTGAATTTCCTTGCTTACATATGACAACCTATTGAGCATCTTAGGAAATACAATTTGACATGGCATGATGAAGAAGCATGAAGATATATACCCTGGTGAGTATGCTTTACAGACAATTATGATTCAGCTTGCCTGCTAAATTAAACACCTTAAAAATTCTATCATTATGGAAACAGATGACAAACTCCAAAGTGCTTTTACATTAGCCAGCCAATGAAAATTAAGTATTTATTTTTGGACTTTTCACTGAAGAACAGAATGTGTGGAACTGGATTAAATAACTCAGTTCACTTTATGTGTATATGTGCACATGCACATGTATGCATTTGTGTGTCTTCATACACACATAGATACACACACAACAATAACAGTTTTGAACAGTTACCTTGCTGATTACTACCCAGGAGATTAATCAAGAAAAGTCTCGGAGAATCTGATGAAAGTGACAGCTATGTGCTTCCTGTTCCTTTGCTGATCAGTGTCCGCATTCTTCTTCACTTTTCCCTGGGCCTTCAAGACTGCCAGACAAATATACAGCATCTGTGAAGTAAGATGCTGTGTGTCTATAGGTCTGAATGTGTGAGGGCCAATACACAGCCAAGCCACCTTTTAGTTCTAAGATATTTACTGTGTTGTTAAATTTCTTTCGGATGTGGTGTTCTCTCTGTAAAGTGGGGGCAAGCCTCACTGGAATATTCATGCATGTGTCCTGTGTCCATGCATGTGCCCCATGTGACAACAACCAAAGAAGGCAGTGAAGGGAACGGGATCTCAGACTTTTATTGGCTGGCTCCCATCCTGCTGGATTCTGAATGCCAGGAATGTAGTTCACTACCAGATGCTAAACTCTGTCCAATAATGCCAGATCGTCTTCCCAGTTCCAGAACCTGATATAACCCTTCCCCTCACAGATAGAAGTGTGCTTGTAGCCAGGCAGCGATGGGTGGGGTGTTCTACTGAGAGTCATGGTCATTCCAGGGAAGGAGTGGCTTATTATCACTTCTCTGCCTCCCTCTGCCTCACTCACATCTCTGCCCATGACCGCTTAGCTAGAATCACCTCAGCTGTTCACTGAAGTTACTGCTGGAAGTTTAACTAATTCTGAAATCCCATTTCATCAACCTTTAGCATCCTCAGGGGATGGAATAATGGAAGCCATGGGAATGCATTCCCACAGCTTTCTTTCCTTAGAGGAACAGTAAATAAAGGTTTGGAATTTCCACTTTGTTAAACTTAGTTTTGGTGCAATCTGTGCCATAAAATCGATGAAGGAGCCTCATCCAGCAGTTCTGGAGACAGATTGTAGACGTTATTCTATGATGCTTGTGCTTTGATAACTTACCATTGTCTTAGGGAAACTTCTCTGATTATTATTATGGAATCTCTGTTACAGTAACAAAAACAAAAACAAAAAACAAAAACCAACCAAAAAAAACCTACCTATGAGGCTTTGCCTTTTGATGGTGGTTTCAGGTGTGAGGTGTGGCCAAAAGGTCACTTTCTCAGACAAGTTTTCACCTTTCACCCACCAGAGTGGTTAATTCCTGCCTCCTTGCCCCTCACCATCGAATTCCCCTTCAATTCTGCAGGGTTTTCAGACAACAGACTTCATATACACTAATGCCTGCCCCAGAATAAGCCAACAGTTTTTAAGTGCTGCTTTACCATTTTTTTAACTAATTAAAATTGTTCTTTGTCATCCATATATTCATATAATGCACTTTTATGATCCTCACACCCAACCTATCTTACCCCAGTCAAAATTCCCCACTTAAAAGTGCCTTTCCAAAAGTCTGAAAAAGTTTGTTTTGTGACTCAGCCAGCTTCACCCATGCTGACAGTGTGACCACAGGGTTGGGGGTTGGAAGTACCCACTGGAGCCTGTCAGGGCTCACTGGCTATCTGTAAATTGTTTAAATACTTGCTGTTTTAAGAGCTAGCCTTCAGCATTCCCCAAAAGTATCCATACGTACCCACCATTCTGGTTAAAGAAGGAAAACATCACTTTAAAGCTGAAGTTGAAAAGCCCGCTGCATTCTATTAGTGATTCATGATCAGTTTAGAAACTGAAGATCAAAGAAGTTTAAATCATTGTGATAATAAATCCTTTTTTATTGATGGCTTCCTAAAGATATGTTTTCAAATTTAAGTTCACAATGTTTCTGCTACTGAAAAGAGCAGTTATAAAATTTTCCTGTATAACTTGATAGGAACTGGAATGCCCTGGTAAATAACCCCTCCCATGCGTTTATAAGCTATGTGAAGCTTCCTTGGTCAACAAGAAAACAGAAACCATGAAAGCAGAAGCAAGCGTGGGTGGACAGTGAAGAGGTCAAGAAGGAATGAAGAGGATCAAAAGCCATTACAGATGTGTGCAAATGCCATAATGGAATCCACTATCATGTACAGTTAATACGTGTTAGAAAATGTATTTAAAAATTAAGGACAGCCCCCTTTCCCCAAAAATGCTCTTTCCAAACTATAGTTCTTATTGTCTATTAATTTACCAAAAAATCTGTCTTTAGAGCCATAATTCAGGACATGATGGAGCATAGATGCCCTAGCACAGCCAGGGTGGGAGGAAATGCCTAATCTTGGCCTCAGTCTCTGTGAGCAGGAGACACAGTAGATGCTAGTTTTGAACCATGCCAACATCCCACAGCCCTGACTTAGAACCCTGGTGCTTTGTTGGTAAGAATTGGACCACAGAGCAGGCTTTGCATAGACACAAAAGAGCTTTTCCTCCCCAGGCCTGGCTTACATAGTCCCATTCTTTGTTCTGAGAATGAGCCCTGCTTTGTTTGCGTTACTTGGTACAGGCAGGCTCAGTCACTGATGGCATGTGGTGTGATCAGAAAGCAGTTCGGAGCCTCCTCCCTGACTCTAGAATATACAGTAGCTGGTGACACAGGAAGACACCTAAGTGGCCATTATCCTGAACTATTCTAAGATTGTTTAAAAAAAAAAAACAGGTGGAAATAGGGTGCTGAGAAATTTGGAATGCAGTCAACTGGTAGATAAAGTGAGTGTGGGGGCTATCAGGAAGGATTTAAATGACTAAAAGAAAACTTACCCATTGTGCAAAGTGCTACAGTCATCTTTTCATATTATCTTTCCGTGAATTTGCTGTCAGGTAGAGTTTCTCTCTAGGACACATGGTAACTCTCTCTCTCTCTCTCTCTCTCTCTCTCTCTCTCTCTCTCTCTCTCTCTCTCTCTCTCTCTCTCTCTCTCTCTCTCTCTGTGTGTGTGTGTGTGTGTGTGTGTGTGTGTGTGTGTGTGTATGACTGTATGACTGTTTGGGAATACTTGCATACTAAAGTTAGACTGCAGTACCCACTCTATGGGTACTAAGATTTCTGAATAGTTGACTTAACTGTCAAAATGCTCAATTTTATCACAATTCATCTATCTCATGCCCATCTTCATGGAAGCCCTCCCTCAGCATGTCATAGATACCTTGTTTCTGGCATGAATTTCTTCGGGTTGACTTGATGGAGTCAGGTAGACAAAAAAAAAAGCCTAGAGAAGCTGTCATTGAAGAAGGATGGAGAACTCAAAAGACAAGCTGGAAAACTGGTGAGAGGGAACTGGAAAGACACTTGAGAGGCCCCTACCGGTCCCCCAAATGTCACTCAATTAGAGAATGCACTATGCACTTAGAGAATGCACTATGCACTTAGAGAATGGACTATGCACTTAGAGAATATGCACTTAGAGAATGCACTATGCACTTAGAGAATGCACTATGCACTTAGAGAATACACTATGCACTTAGAGAGAGAATGCACTATTCACTTAGAGAATGCACTATGCACTTAGAGAATGCACTATGCACTTAGAGAGAGACTATGCACTTAGAGAATGCACTATGCACTTAGAGAATGCACTATGCACTTAGAGAATGCACTATGCACTTAGAGAATGCACTATGCACTTAGAGAATGCACTATGCACTTAGAGAATGCACTATGCACTTAGAGAATGCACTATGCACTTAGAGAATGCACTATGCACTTAGAGAATGCACTATGCACTTAGAGAATGCACTATGCACTTAGAGAATGCACTATGCACTTAGAGAATGCACTATGCACTTAGAGAATGCACTATGCACTTAGAGAATGCACTATGCACTTAGAGAATGCACTATGCACTTAGAGAATGCACTATGCACTTAGAGAATGCACTATGCACTTAGAGAATGCACTATGCACTTAGAGAATGCACTATGCACTTAGAGAATGCACTATGCACTTAGAGAATACACTATGCACTTAGAGAGAGAATGCACTATTCACTTAGAGAATGCACTATGCACTTAGAGAATGCACTATGCACTTAGAGAGAGAATGCACTATGCACTTAGAGAATGCACTATGCACTTAGAGAATGCACTATGCACTTAGAGAATGCACTATGCACTTAGAGAATGCACTATGCACTTAGAGAATGCACTATGCACTTAGAGAATGCACTATGCACTTAGAGAATGCACTATGCACTTAGAGAATGCACTATGCACTTAGAGAATGCACTATGCACTTAGAGAATGCACTATGCACTTAGAGAATGCACTATGCACTTAGAGAATGCACTATGCACTTAGAGAATGCACTATGCACTTAGAGAATGCACCATGCACTTAGAGAATGCACTATGCACTTAGAGAATGCACTATGCACTTCCTTGTTGACCACAGCCACAGCTTCAGTCTTCCCAAACTGACTCACTCAAACCCTTTGTGAGAAAACTGTTGAGTGCTTAGAATTTACTCCTGAATCTTCTTTAAGAAGGATTAAGATTTTGAAGTTTATTCCTAAGGAATCCCAATTTTTTATATCCACAATTTGCTTTATATAAAATTCCTTACTTCCCCTCGTGTCAGATAAATTAGATACTGTGCCTGGATACTAGTGCAAAAGAAACAGTTTATTCTGTAGTTATTTAAGAAAAGCAGAATGTTGGTTTGAGGATTTTCCACTTGTGTTGAAAATCAGCCAGGACCCCAGCTTCTCTTCTCTGCAATGCACACTGGATTATTGGGGGGGGGGGGGGGGTGAGGTGCTAAGTGAGTGTTTTCCATAGTTTTTAACACACTATCGTTTTTGCTTTTATTATTGTTATTGTTGCGAACTCTGTCTCATTCTTATTCCTGTGGTTTTCTGTTTAATTTTCTGGTTTTTCCCTGCCCATGCTTCCCTTGACAGAGTTCATGTGTGCTCGCGTTTGTTAAGTGTCATTACACTCGTTAGTGTTCCCTTTAAAGGGTCACTCTAGATGAAAAGGAGAATGAATACTAGGTAGAGGCAGGCTGCCATACTTATTCTGGACCACAAAGGGTACATGGTTGGAAAATGAGGACTTCTCACTCAAAAAGTAGAAATTGAGAAAACTCAGAGATCAACTGCAAAAAGTTACCTTCAAGAAGGAAAATCAGGCCTTAACAAGAGCTGAGTGAAAATATTATCTAAAAAAAAATTCTTAGGTTCTAAAAGGATGCATTGATCTAAAGACAATTTTAATGTAAAGCAAAGTGTGCTAGGTATAAATCACACACACACACACACACACACACACACACACACACACACACACACACTACACACACGAGAAAAAAGAGGCTGTGTCAGCAATGTGTCAGGGCAAAGGTCAATGGACATGCTTGGTGCTTAGGTATGTAAAATACACGATGAGGAAGTGTCATGGTTTCCTGAGGGAGCCTTCAGTCTGTTGGGGGAAGCAGGAAATTAAACCTGGCGTAGTAACACCACAGTGGGATGAATGTCTAAAAGCTGTGATGAGCTGTGTTGCAGGGTATGGGGGAGCATCCGACTATGGTCATATGGTCATGGGGCACTTAAAGTGATTCCTGGAGAGCAGACTCAGGGAGTACTTTTGAAAGTTAATCTAAATTTGGTAGCAGTTCTGATTTAACACAGTCAGTCTTTTGTTTCCCATGGTGCAAGGCTAAGTAAATTTTGGGAGTTGTTATTTGTAACGAACTTCATTATGCTGACTCTCCTGTTCCTTTTCGTCAGAAAATTTTGTTTGAATAAGTAGAGTCCTTAAGTTTGATGGCCTCTCCCATTTCCACTAACTTTATGAAAAACTTCATAGTTTTCCTTCTGAAATAGACTCTCAGCTGACCATCAAAACTGGCCTGTTAGAAGCTTCTCCAACCCAATGTGAACATAATATAACAGTAAGAACAGGGTTTAGCTAGCTCACAGATGAGTTAATAGAAGATATAATCGAATCACTTAGATACAATACCTAGCTCAAGTGTGTACCTGTTGTGGGACCTTGTGAAACTCACATCAGCTTCATCCCTTGCTTTCTTCTCTTGTAAAGGAGGGATGATATAACACCCTCCTTTGGGTAGGCTGGGAAGAAAGGATGAAGAAGCAAGGGTTAGGACAGTGACAGATAGATCCTAAGTAACACATAATGCCATAGCAAATAATGTCCCCTTATAGCCAAAAAATCTACTAAGGACACTTCTAGAATACATGTAAATACAAGTACTAATGTATCCACTTCCTGTTTTTTTGTTTTTGTTTTTGTTTTTTTTTTTTTTTTTTTTTTTTTTTTTTTGCCTGGGACTTGATGTGGCCTCAAGCAAGAAGGCTTTTCCTTCTGGAGTGTTTCATTCTATCACTCTCTCTGTGCTAAGTAGCTGAACACAGTGGTATTTAAAGTAAAGCGCGCTGTATCCTTTGAGAAGAGGCAGCATTGAGAGCAGGGTGGGCGTTCAGAGCACCGTGGGTGTTGTTTAGAACAGAGTGGGTGTTGATTAGAGCAGGGTGGGTGATCAGAGCAGTGTGGTTGATTGGTGACACCAGGAAAGCAGCACAGGAGGTGTTTGCCCTACTGGTCACTCACTGTTGCCTTGTGGCCATATTAAAAGGTGATTATTATCTTTCCAGGTGTGATCACAACTTACAGCTTATATCTAAGTGATGCACTAATTCACAATTTCTCAGAAGTCAGCTGCCATGCCTATGGATTTGATCCTGGGAGCGTACACACCTTCAGACTCCAAGCAAACACAGCCAAGTGTTGTGCTCTGGGCCCATTGGTGGGTGTGTCGGTTTACATTCTGAGATTTGTAAACTGCTGGGTGATGCTAGGTATCAAGGGAGAAGTGAAACCCTGTCAGTCACATGGGGGAGATTATTCTATTTATTAAAATTCACTTAAGAGTTGTTTCTAGTTCAGCATTTCAAGGGTATATGTACATCCGGGGGGAGGAATACCTATATACATTCATGAATAAATAAGTTGTTCTAATAGGCATACATACAATTGTGCCTACTTTGATGATAAATGAAAGATGCATGATTTCTTTGTATTGATGCCTTAATAACTACATTTATGATTAAAAAGTGAAAATTGAAAACTGTAATTATAGGATATGCTTAGATTGCTGTCCAACAAGCAGATAAATCAATTAAAGGATTGAACTTACTTCATCTCTTAGAATAAAATATTTTTATTTTATGAATGTGATACAGTTTTTAAAAACCGGTATTTAAAATTTTATTAGTGTCTGGGTTTGATGCTCACATTTCAGAAGTCTATAATGGGTATCTCTGTTTTGTTGACAACTTAAAGCAAGAAAAAATTATCCTTTGCGTTCCAACATCATTATTCAAGTTCAGTTAATAGTGTATGCCCACCACAGATCAGCGTAGCATTATGTAGTATAAAAATAATACATTATACATTATACTTTTATGTATTTTTCTTGATTAAACAGATTTAACTTCTTTTCAGAGAAATACTCGTTAGTTTATTAAAATTACTCATAGGTATTTTGGTAATGTTTGCTAATTCCCTATAATTTTAATGTACTCTGTCTTTATTGAAGAGTATATTATATAAATATTACCACAAAACTCCAGCTCTTTAATTTAATTTGTACTCCCTTACTTTTGATCATATCTCCCCAACCCTGTTTGAGATTGGTTGCTTTCCAAGAAGCTAAAATAGCCTATTGCCAAGAACGAGTTTGAGTCGTCTTTGCTATCAAGCGTTTATTGTGCAGACCTCCCTGATGGATGCTAACCCTTAAAAGCAGGAATGGCAGTAGGCCAGCACATCTAGCTTTCTCCATTCAGAGAGTGGGGAGAGAGAGAAAGAGGCAGACAGGGAGGGAGGGATGGAGGAAGGGAGAAAGGAAGAGGGACTGAGAGGGGAGAGTGGGAGGAGGGGAGAGAGGGGGAGAGGAGAGAGGGGGAGGGGGATAGTCAGGAGAAGGGAGAGAGAGACAGAGGCAGGGAGGGAGGAAAAGAGAAAGAGGGACTGAGAGGGGAGAGGGAGAAAGGGGGAGGGAAAGGAGGGGGAGAGGGACAAAGAGAGAGAGACAGACGGGGGGGGGGGAGAGAGAATAGAGAGAATATTGAAACAAAGAAAAACTTCTTAAAAGCTTGAAAACCTTTGTTCTTTTCCCCAGTGTACCCTGTGAATTGTGGCTCTGGCTGCCCTGCCTCATCTCCAAGATATTCTAGAAATCTTAAGCAAGGGGACACATTATCGATCTCTATTTTGTACAGATGGCAGGCAATGTTAACCTTAAAAATCAAATGCCACAGCCCCTGATAAGGGAAAGGAGAATTGGGTTGTAAACTCAACTCTGCCATTGAGTTGAGTCCCCATCCATTCCAGTCTCCATACTGGCATGGTGTACAAAACCATATCCTCCACCTAGCACTCTCCCTCCCACCTCTTTCTCCTTCCTCTTTTATCCCTCCTTCCCCCTCCCTCCCTTTCCTTCCTCCCTCTCTTTTTTTCTCTCTTTCTTTCCCTCCTTCCCTCCTTCTTTCTTGTATTTAGCTCATCCCTTAATGATTCTACATTTTAGAGAAAAAAATATGCTGGATTTCTTTACATATTTTGCAAATGTAATAGCATTGTTACCCATATATGCAGAAAAAATACTGTTCCGCTGTTCAGCATGCCTGTAGACAAATGTGCCTCACAGCCTTAAGTGTGGTATCATATATGCATCACGTGGGCAAATGGCCCTTAAGATGAAAATAAAATGCTACAAATTTGGTAAAATGGGGGTTTTAAAGATAAATCATTTGGGCATCAATTTCACATTCTTACTGTTTTGATAGAGTAAGGATTTGATAGCTCAATGGGTTCTGTCATCGCAGCCTGACCAAAGGGAGCTATTTGGGGTGATTAAGGCAGAATTGCTCTATTCCCACCTAATTCCCCTGCGGTTTGTTCTGTTATTGTCCATTTAAAGAACATTTTTGACTTCTGAAGGATGTCTAATATAAAGCAAAAGTACTTTAGAGCCCGAAGAGATGGCTCAGAGCTGAAGACTAGTTGGTGCTCTTGCAGAGGACCTGAGTTTGGTTCCCAACATCCACATCAGGCAGCTCACAACTGCCTTAGATCCCAGATCCAGCAAAACCAACAATGTCTTTTGGCTTCTGTATTCTCCTGTATTCACATGCAAGCGCCCACACACAGAAACACACATCCACACGTAATTAACAAAATAAATATTTGATGAAAAATAAGCACAGGCATGGCTTTGTAAAGATGCTGGAAAACACAGGGGAAGCCTCGCGAACCTCAGGCTCCTTCAGGGGCACAATTTTTCTGTGGAGCCTCAGATTTCCCAACAGTGCTTATCTTTAAAGGGTTAGCATGAAAAATTAAATGAAACATTACTTACCTAAGAATTTTTGGAGCATGCCAAGAGCTTTATTAAGAATTGAAATTTTGTTAAAATGTTTGTGTTTTCACACACATGTGTTCTCAAATTTATTTTCTATTTCAAAGAAAAAAATTTAGGTCAAAGCTGAGCCAACTTCTACCCTCCCAAGAGCCTTTTCCATAATATTTATTTTAAGGCAAGATAGATTTGTTTAATTTAAAAAATTTTTAAAAACCCCTCCTAGTCAGAGAAAAATGGTATAATTGTCAACTTTAGTGTAGAGTAGAAGTCAGAACATTTATCTAAACACTAAAGGAAACCTAAGAAAAGAAAATGTTTATCTTGAATTAACCAATTGAAGTGAATAATATAATTATCTGGAATTACCATTAATTATTTAATCTTATCATTTTGTTTGGAGCTCTTTTAAATCCCTTTTTGTACAATGATTAGAACTGCACACACAGACACAGTTAAAGTTACTGCATCATTATGACACAGTATATTGGTGAATGGGTTTTTTTCCATTCTGGCTTTCTATGGCTTGTTGTACATAGGTGTTTATGACTGAAGCAAGGTTTGTGTAGAAACGTACAGCTCCAAAAAAAGCCCCAGAGCCTTTCTCTGATAAAGATAAAACATCTGCAACCTCACACTTATTAAAAATTAACAGAATCTTTTTCACATTTACTTTCATAATTGGAAAAAACGTATTCACCTTAACAAATAAAGCCTTCACAACTGAGAAAATTTGCCTGCCACAGGAACTTGAGTTTGATCATCTTCTTGCAAGCATGAATGAGCCTGTTTGTGTTTGGTAACTAAGGTCAGGGCTAGGAACATGATTCGGTTGGCAAAAGGATTTCCTCAAAAGCATGAGAGCTTTTGTCTGAGTCCCTAGAATTCATGTTTAAAAATCTGGATGTGATGGTGTGCACTAACAACCCCAGCTCTCAGAAGACAAAGACTATAGGATGACTAGGGCCCTCCAACAGGCACACTTAGCCTATTGATGAGTTCTAGACCAGTGAGAGATGCTGACTTAAAAACAAAATGGAAAGCTCTTATGGAACAGCACCTTTAGCTGCTCTCTGACCCAAACATGCACATGCACACAAAAGAATAAGGTGAAAATTACCTACATAGTCAGTAAACTTTGAAAGGTCAAATATGATCCATTTATACTTAGTCTATCAAGTTCTAACCTGAGATTAAAAGATAATTAAAAAAAATATTGTGAGGCCCTTTCTACTTTCTTGATAACAACTGCATCTTCCTTTGGACAACTAATCATTTAGTCACTTGATTATCAAGCCATTTGTGACCCTTGTCACAGTTAAGATGTGTTTTTATTTCAGAGTCCTTCTTCTTCCTCTGCACAAGCACATTAGCATCATGTCAGCTTCTTGTGGATTATTTCTTGGCGAGATACTCTGTGGTACATTTATTTCTTGATGCCGTCATAAAGATGTCCATGCCAAATGTAGCCATATTCCATGGGTATCAGAGGCAGTTTATTCTGAGCCAAATTTGAATAAACATGACCCAGAAATGTAGATTCTGGTTGTCCTGGATAACATGTTACATGCAGAAACTTCCATAAATGTTTTCTACTCACAGACACAAATAATAAATAAGTAAATAAATAAATAAATGAGTAAGTAAATAAATAAAACTATGCATTCACCAAATACAGTGGTGGGAACATTAGATAGGCAGGCAACAGAAAACCCAGGGACTTTACTGTGGATTCCAGATGCTGCCAGATATCACCCAAGGCTTTAGAATGGGCAGAGTCCTGTGATCTGCTCAGTGAATGCATTCCACTCAGTGGTGAAGAGGGTATTGGACAGATTCAGACGTGGGTGGAAAATGACTATTCAGGGTAAAGAGAGCAGATAGCCCAAGATGAGTGTGGCTCTAGGTATTCATTATCCCAACACTTCACAAACACAAGAGGCCTTAGTCACTCATCTGGGCTCTTTAATAATATAGTTGTAGCTCCTTCAGGGAACTTGAGCTAGTGGCACATACAAAAGAGGAACACAGCTCAGAAAACAGAGAGGCAGAGAAAGACAGAGATGGCAGAGACAGATATGAAGATAGGGGAGACAGAGGGAGAAAGAGACAGACAAGGAGTGGGTAGCTTTTTCTCAAACCCAAGGGTCCATCCCTCCCTTCAGGAAATTGAGAACTTAGGGAAACAGGTCAATTGTATCTCCCTGTTTCAATCACTTAGAAATTATCCTTAAGCAATTCTGAAAATAGTCTGTGGTTATGCACAGCCATGCACACAGGCTCTCCTCGAGCCAATCACCATCCTCTGGAAATCACAAGCCACAGTTGGTTGGGAACTGGAACTCAAGGCTTTTACAGTGGGGGGTGGCAGGGTGGAAGAAAGTGCAAGGTGTGCTTTGATCTGGCTGGCAAAACTAGGTATTCTGACAAGATGTTACTGTCACCATGGTTTGCCTGCAGCAAAAAGACTCTTTGAAGAAATTTGCCCAAATCAAAGTATGCACTTACTTTATTTGCAAACTCAATAAATCTTTTTATATTCATAGGTAGAAAACCAGACTCTAAAAGCTTCTCCTGAAGGCATGGTCAACGTGTTTGTCAAAGCTCAGGGATCTTGAGAAGTTCATGTGACATGGGAGGCACCTCATCACCCTAATGGACACTTAACCTACTCAGTCCTCTTTACTGGAAGTTTCTATGCAAATCAAGGTAAATTGTGTACAATTCTTACACCTTCAATAGTATCAGAAAACTGTTTATCTGTACTGGAACACTTGCTTTTAGCTTAATTTTCATTTCTTGGATTTGTCCTAAAAAGTACTACAATCTATGTGGGTACGTTAGAGAAGCTGTGTTAGTGTGTGGTCCCCGGAGCTGTAGGGATGACCAGAGCTGCAGTAGGGTTCAGCAATGTGTGTTTCAGCACACTCTACAGATAGCTCAGGCTGGGTTCATGGGACAGATGTTTCATTTTGGGAATTTCAGCCCCCTGTGTTCAGACAGTGCAACACTGTTAAATAGAAGATTCCAGAAAGAAAGGCAAAGACTATGTGTACATGGTTTCTATTCTATCATGTTGATACAGTTGCTCAGTTTAACTTTCTAACTATATTGTAAATTAAATATAACCGTAGGTGTGGCCAAGTTAGCATGTAGCTGGGGTTTGGCATGGTCCTAGTCACCTGGGGTGTTGAACTGGATTTATAGCAGAGGAGAGTCCTGTGTGTCTTTTCCTTGCCTAAAACACAGCATAAGCCTAAAATACTATTTGTGCAAAGACTTCAGCTTTGATTTTATACTCTGTCCCAGATAGGCTATTTCTGTTTATCGTTTTTGTAATTCTCTACTAAATTGGCAATTTGGGTGTGGCAGCTAGGGCTTGGGCTATAGGGGTTCCTCAAATATACCATCAAATTCTCCGTTAGCATGACTCATGTTGTAAGCCCACCAGAAAAGCAAGGCATGGCTTACAAGAAACTTTAATTTGTATTTCAAGTAACTGTTTCTTTTGTCGCTTTTTCCAGAAGAAGTAATACTAATTTTATTCAGGAGGTTTTTAATATTTGTTTGCAAGCCAATAGCAAATGGGAAAAACCATAGCAGGGGTAGTTGCACACTCCCGTGAAAAGAAAACAGTACTCTCCAGATTGTAATGTTTGTTTCTGTGTTGTGTCTACTTGTAAAACTTAATTGCATCCCCAATATGTATAAAACAGCACTAAGAGAAAGGAAGACACTTCTTAAGACTTTGAAGACAGCGTTCCTAAATTTCCATAGAGTGTCTGCAAGCAAATAAGCAAATGCACAGTGAACAGTGGACTCTGAGTCGGAGTCTGAGCTGATCCCCTCAAAGATTGGCCTGTCCCTTTTTATGCAACCAGGGCTTTGATGTATTCTGCTGTGAAGCACTCATAAGATTATGAGGTGAAGGAGTGATGATCGATTTGAAAAAAGAAGCAACATTTAGGCCGGACCCATGACAGCCCAGCTATTTCCGCCAAGGCAGCGGGGTGAATAATGCAAGAGCCATGTTCCCCCTCGTGTTTAATCTTGCATTGTTTTTGCAGAGAACATTTCTGCTTACCTTCTAAGTCCTGTCATCTTCGGTTGTCATCCCGTCCCTCAAACCATCAAAATGGTATTAAATGTTGCAAAGCTGGGCAGCGAAAGAACTTTCAAAAGTCAGAATCCATTTGCTAAGCAGCCTTTGTGGAAAATGTATTCTGTCCTCGGCAAAATTTTCTTTCACTTCTTTCCACTGAGGAGTTTACTGATTTCTCCCAGTGGAATCTGTTGGAATTTATCGGTTCATGGTTGGCAGTCCCAGATTAAGGTAAATGTCGATCCGTAATGACCCTCTACATGTTAGCATTTCAGTAAAGCTGGGCTTTTATGTCAAAGATATCGGAGAGGGAGCTATTACACATGACAGGGGTGATCAAGGGACTCCAGACCAAGGCAAGCATTATTAAATATTGACTAGTTCCGTGATTTATGTAGAGCTGGAGGAAAAAAGTGACTTTTTAACCATTATATATTCTTCAGCAACGAAAACCAGCCATTTATCTCCTGCCGGTAGTGAAGGACAGAACTGGCTGCATATTTTAGTGGCGGGAAAACCTAGTCTTATAAATGAGATGAACTCCTCCGTGATAACATTTCAGTTTGTTAATTGCCAAAAGCAAAACAGACAAATTGGAAGCAATTACAAGATTTGACTTAGAGAGTCCTGCAGTGTGCATTTGACTCTGAGTCAGAGGGGGCAAGACAGGAGCAGAGAGAGCATCTTGGAATTAGCCCCAGCAACCTCCTTGAGTTGGTTCTTGTCACTGGAAGACTCCTGTCCAATGTCAAGAACAAGGATTTTGACATCTCATCCTGTTGGCTATCAACAGCTAAGTGGTACAAGGAGCATAGGGAGGTCTGTGTGGCTCTTCAAGAAAGGAATTAAATGTTAATTCATCACCGTTACAAAAGAGATTGCCTGCTTCCCAGAGTTACATGGGGCTTCCTGAATTGTGGGTGGCTAATTGTTTTTTTCCTGACATGATGAACAACTGTGATGGCTCCTGAATAAGAGGTAACAGTCAGGATTCCTGAGAACGGGTGACTGTGCCTGGGCCATTGTTTCTCAAGCAGAAACCCACCCAGGAACTTTGTTCCATGTGGCAACTCTGGTTCTGAACCAAAAACTTTACAAAGTCAGTGCCACAGTTTCAAACAACTTAGGCAGTCTGTAGCTCAAGATTCTGTTTTCCTAAAAATTACCCTTTTGTCAGATGTTATTCTCCCATGAGTCAAAACTTAAAAGACAAAAATAAGAAGCAGCCAAAACTTCCAATCTGTTCATGAGTCTCAGAGGAAACGGGTGTGCCTAGTCTCCTCTATCATCCACCTGCCTATCTTGTCTGTCTGTCTGTCTGTCTATCCATCTACCTACATGTACTCCTCTAACAAATTATTATATTCATCTTCCCACACATACAACTTCTCACACAAATGATACCAAATGTCTTGCTTAGGTACCGTTTTTGTTTTATTTTTCTAAATCAGTCATTTCAGAGACATGGCAGTGAGAATACCACACCTTACATACTAAGTGGGTTCATGCACCTTCATTACTTGGCTGGGTCCCTGTTAATAGACTTTTGTCTGAGTCTGTGGTTATGTGATAATACCACAATGGATTAATATCCCATTTTGTACTTTTACAGTTATATTAATTAGTGAGATGAATTCCTAAAAATGTGTTATCTGGTGGGAGAAACAGTTTTCCCTGGAGACGAGCAAAAAAAAAAGTTATAGGAAAAGTGTATTGACTGGGAAAGGAATGTGATGTAAGTGTGTAAGATACTTCAGATTTTAGTAGAACATTTGGAAATGAACACGTTTCCTCTGTGAATTTGTTCTTTGCCAATCTCTGGTGTCTCTTTTTACTGGGTTGAAGGATCTTCTTAGATACTAGGAAAGTCTGCTCTAAACATTGCAAATTTTCCCAATGATATTTTCCCTAGCACTGAAAATCATTCCTGCAAATGCCCACCCATACTAGTGTAGTATACAGTATACAGGCCAAACAATAAACATCCAGTTGTTTCAAAAGTCACTAATTAAATAAGCAACCTTACCCAACAGGGTTGCAGAGTCCTCTGCGTCTGCCTTTGCTGTAAGCTCACATGGGTAGAGCTGTACTTGTATCTCTGTTTCCATTTTTACTTCTGGTTTGTCATTTGTTTTGTGGATTTTTTTTCCTCATACTCTTTCAAACAGTGTTTATGAAGTTCCAGTTCCCTGGAGAATTTCTGGAACTGTTTTGATGAATGTGACGCTGATATGTGGCTGACTGGTCCTCGTGGATGTTTTTAATCAGTAATAGGATGGTACCTTATATTGGCCCTCTATCTCTCATTTTCCCCACATAGACATATACATACTTACTGTTTCACATTTTGTAACTAGATGTGGTTTTATATATTTATAGCTTGTAACACGTGCATTCAGATGCTAATGTCACCAAGTAGCTTTCAAAGGCTACTTTTCAGGAAATCATTCACAGCTTTCACTCCCAGATCTGAATCTTCAGAAGATCTACTATACCAACACAGATTTATATCTGTCTAATAGTGAACATCCATCTGCTACATATAACTGCAGCTTTTGTTATAAGCATATAGTGCCATTGTCCCTGAAGCACAAGAATCTTATTAGATGGGAAAGCCTTGAATACTTGGACTTTAATGTAGTTTTTAGCAAGGGCTGTAGACAGCACCAAAATTTGGACCTAGAGGCTGCCTGCAAACAGATGAGGTAAGAGGGGTGCACCGGCCAGTCTATTCTCAGGCATGTGGAGCAAGAACCTAGGTGTTGGGGTGACAAATAGAACAGAATTAATTAGGGGAAGATCCAAGGGACAGCGGGATCTCCCTGGCTTGAACTATGGATTTAAGTCTGAAAACACAGTGAGAGGACAGAGAGACACAAATTACTATGAGTCACAAAATTAAATAGGGTGCCCCCTCTCACCAGGAAATGGAAGGTTCCGTTTCCTGCCACTTACGGTAAGATTTAGCACTTACTTCTTGGAATTATGCCTGTTTTGCCTCATCCATTCAATTCAAGAAAGATATGGTGTGAGTTGATCTTCCTAGGGTGAGCAGGTTTCCTGGGATGCAGTTTTTCGTCTATTTAGAGGCTCTCAGAGGGAGTCAGTCACCTCGTTTAGGTGAGTGGTGAATGTTCAGCAATCACTAGAAAAACCCTGGGTGTCTGTGAATTTTTGTTTTGTTGTGGTTATTTACCTCATATGTATTCATTAACAATTTTAATTTAGGTAATAGGTTTATAAAGCTTCATACATATTTAATTTGTGCTATTTTTAAATAAAGAGAATGTGTAAATTCAGTAAAAAAAAAACTTCAGTAAATTATAGCAAATAACAAAAACCTGGTTCACATGAAACTTGCTTCAAAATTACAAATGATATTTAATTTACTTAACCACATGCATGAAAGCCATCTGTACCAAGAATTTTGGTGGAAGCTATCAGCATTTCCAAACGTTGTCAACTGAAATATTATAAAACTATCCAGTTACCAAGATAGGAAATAGAGAAAGAGAAAAAAAAAGGCTCTGGATTCCTTCAGGACGTATTTCCCCCAATGACAGCCCTCTGCCACCACCAGGCATTCTGAAAGTCCTCAGAGCAGTCCTATTTTTAGTAGACAATGCCATGTCTTAGCCACACACCCTGCTCTTTTCCCCAGCTGTGACTGTGGAATCTTATGCGAATTGTTCAGCTCTTCATTACCCTTCCTCTGAATGGACTAGAAAGTGATTTTCAGCAGCTGACGACCTGGCAGACTGTTTTGTGTCTGAGATATACTAATTGCTGAGTCCTCTGTGCCCCCAAGGTAGCTCGGGCTTCCTCTTCAATGCTCCCTCTCCCAGATCCCCTACTTGGTGTTGTAGCACAGAATAAAGACATGGATTTGAGAAAGGTTGTAAATCATGGAGAAAATAAAAAGAGGATGGCGACAATCTTGCAACATCTCGAAGGGAAATGCTTTTATGTCAAAGCAGATTGCTAATCTCATACTGCTGTAACCACGACTTTGGAGATTTCTGGAAGTTCTACTTCTGGAATAGAGACAAGTACAACACAGACTTCATATGATGTGTCCCCTTCAGGGACACCTCTAACAGGAAGGAATCTGCAAAGAACAGAGGCAGAAGCTATAGGAAACAACAGGGAAGGGGGAAGGAAAAATGAATATGAACTTAACATTAACCCCGTGTTTTCTTGCTCAGAAACATACAAAAACAGACAAGAAAATACTAATTTTATAAGACCTGTTTTTATTTTAAAAGGACAAGTTGGAATTTGAAAATAATAGAGGCATTACCTCTAGGAATGGCTTATATTCCCATTTCTCCATTTTAAAGAACCATAGTTTTTAATTTTCTACAATAGATGACCTCTTGTTTTGGCAGGAAGTTAAACAGAAATCTGGTGAGGGCAAATAATTCTAACGGAGAATAATTTGGAATCATCACAATGTTTCAGACTTGAAGAGATGGGATGGGTGACACAGCCCTAAGGTGGGTGCCCAGAGGGGCACAGGAAGAGCCCAGTGTTACTGCAGGAAAACACTTCCCATGACTCTTACACTGCGAAACATTCTTTGTCTTTCACGATTTGTTTGCACGTCTTTTTCCAATGGTGGTCAATGAAAACCAAAGCAGAATGCAGCAAAATCAGATGTCTAGTTAGGAATGGTGTGAGGATGAGACCTTATGCCCCAGGAGTTAAGATGGCAGGAGGTTCTAAAGAGTGGGAGGGTCTGGCTGTTTGAAGTGCTTTGATGCACAGTGAGTAGCATGGCTTTTCACAGCATCCAGCCCCTCTAGAAGGTGGCAGTTGCTTTCTTATTGATGGTATTAGCCTCCTACAAAAGACAAAAGAGGGGTGCATAAAGGAGCTGCTCTTTCCTCTCCTGGGCTGCATGCATGTCAGCTACAGGAGGTGTGTGTGTGTGTGTGTGTGTGTGTGTGTGTGTGTGTGTGTGTGTGTGTGTGTGTGTGAGACCCACACTCCTTAAATCCTCCCACCCCAGTGCACTTACTTTGCATAGAAGTTGCAGTCACCATGAAGAGCAGGTGACTATTCAAAGGTTGCAGATCCCAACAAATAATTGAGAGACTTAAGAAAATGCAGTGTATGGGTCAAGGTTACCTAGAGAAATCCAGGGACTTTTGCAGGTTATCTCCTTCCCATGCCCACTCCCCCCACTCCCACCGATAAACCATGTTTTATCAAAATTACAAAGGGAAAGGAGATAGGGAACATTTGTTTTCTTGGGAAGGTAAAAGAAAATAATGATCCCTGGGAATTCCTTTGAGTTGCACGGAGACTGCAGGAAGGCAGGGGCTGTTAGGAAAGGGATTGCTTTGTTTATTGCCCCTGGGGCCTGTTTTTCAGTGTGGAGGGAGCTGTGTATTTTCTGAGTCCGGCTGGCAAGCCATGCAGTATATCTGACATGCTGCCCCCTGGGAGGGACTCCAGTGGGGGGAAATTGTTCCCGAGTTGCAGGACAGCTTGTAACTCGGAATCCCGTTGGAGAACTTTGTAGCTGTGTGTCAGTCGGTAGGAAGATGAAAGAGGCTGCTTCTTTTCAAGCAATTTGACTTCGTTTTCCCATAATGAGTTGGAGGGAAGGGGAGCCAGAGTGAACTCGTGAGATGCTGTGGAATGAATTTTCCAGGGTGGAAGGAAAGGGAAGCTGAGGTAAAGAAATGGAATGTTAGCCTGGCAGCCACCACTGCCACCACTACCAAATGTTGACCTCTCTGCTTGTAGGTCTATTTCTGAGATTCGTTTGTCCTGACTCCAGGGTCCATATTTTGATAATATAAGGTCAAAGAATATACATTCCTATCCCAGATTTTAAAATAAAATTCCAGTGTATAGACACTAACACCCAGTAGAAGTATAAGGCAGCCATGATAGTCTCTTACACAAATTCTCATCAAGGGCTGACAAGTGGCAGGTGTTAGGATGGATCCATTGATGGGAGACAATTTTGACTTTATATTTCCTTACAGACATAAAGTAAACAAGTGTTGTGGTAGGGAATTTGTTGGCTTATAGACAATAGGACAAAAACCTTGAACCTGTCTCCTTGAGCATTTTGGAAGTTTTTAAAATTGTAGACACACAGCTAGTATTAAATTGGTAAACAATGTCTCATGTAATGACACAAGAGGAAGAAAAGAAAAAGTTATAGCTGTTATAGTCTTACATAAAATTTGGATGCATTTCTGGAAATAAGAAAAATGTAAATATGAACATGAAGGTTATTTAAAGGCACATTTGTCTGGCTTAAAAATAATTTCAGTATTGTTTGGAAAAATAAGATCTAAGTCATTTTAAAAATTTGGTTAGAGAATATATGTACAGCATATATTGACATTTCTGATGCTACACCATGTCATAGCCAATAAAGCTATAAAAACATATTATTGGGGCAGATCCTTCCACAAGAATGGAGTTAAGCATTAATTTATCAAACTTGTTTTAGAATTCATCTCCTCTCAACCCTCATGCAGCAGCTTATTGGATTTGTGTATGATATCTAATTGGTTGTTTTCCTGACACAATGAGTGAGCACACCTGCATCGTTGTGTCTGTTGAGACAACAACAGATAGTGTGGAAATAGCCACCATAGACCACACCCAGACTCAGAGAACTCAGCCCACAGATGCTCCAGACTAGGAGAGGGCCAGAGGCAATTTCTCACCTGAAACTCTGCATAGCATCTTCATAGGGTAGTGTGCCCACTCTAATTCCTTCCAGAGACACCCGAGTGAATCAACATAATTGGGTTAGCTTAATTGAAAAAAATGATATTCCCCTTTCTTTTAAAAGGGAGGAAAACTTAAAAATATTTAGCAGTACCTTTTTTGGGAAGCTTTGCATGTGGCAGTCAGCCAGAAAGTAGATGTGTTTGAACCTGGGCTGGCCCCACCATGCATCTGTCTGGTGTGGGACCACTTAGTTTCCTATGGCAAGGTTTCAGCCTCTGTTGAGAAGAAGCTACGTGAATGCCAGCTTGTAGATGATTGAGGAAAGAGACTATCCCCATGAAGTCTAACGATCTGAATAATGAACGAGGCATTCTTCACTTAACAACTGCCATAAATGTTGCCTATGAGTTTATTTTAGGCTGAGGTTGGGGAATTAGTCACACGGGGAAAGAGACAACTCTAGACAGCACCATGATCTTGGTTCTATGACACAATCATCCACAGAGATTCCCTTCTCTCATTCCCGAGTTCCTCTTGCTGGAACTCAGAAATAAATACATGTGGATTGTGATGAGATCCCTCCTTCATTGGCAGACAAACTCGTGGGAACCAAGAGTCTTGGTTCTCGTTCTCCTAGCCCCTCCCAAGCACACAGAGGATTACTCAGTCCTGGTGCCGAGAACAGCCTACTTAAAAGTGGCATTTTCCACCTTTTTGTCTGTCTTTAATGAGTTATTTTGCTGAATTTTCAGTGGCGTGGAATCTAAGAGTCTTATGGAATGATGAAGAAAACTCAACTTTAAATAGTTTTCAAATGTTAGCATTTTTAATTTGTAAACATTTGCCAAAAGAAATCACATATTTTTCCAGCTGTATAATCTTAGGAGAGATATTGAATGAACTTCTATACCTGAAAAAGAGAAATTTGAAAACACAGAATCAAATTCAAATGTTTATCCATCTGTTCATAGAAAAAACTGACATCTAGCTTGTCCCATGAAGCAGGAGTGAAGATGGTGGGGGCTGGAGGTGCAGTTTCTACAGAGAGGGGCTCCAAATGTCACAGGATGTCAAAGATCCATAAAAAAGTAATGAAGTTGCAGACTCGAGGGCTGTTAAGTCGAAAATCAGTTATGAACAAGGTATTGCATAAGGAACTTAATACATTTTGAGGATGAGGAAAGCTCTTCAAGCCAATGGCATTTAAAGTAACTAAAACAGATGAATAAGGACAAGTGTGAAGAGGATCCCAGAGGGAATACATTTGTTTTGTAAGATTGGCAAAAGCATACGTTTGTGGTTAAAACAAAACAAAAAAGGATAGATAGATGATGGATAGACAGATAACAGATAGATGATAGATTAAATAGATGATAAGTAGATGATAGAGATAAATAGATAATTGATGATAGATGATAGTTAGAAGATAGAGATAGACGATAGATAGATGGTAGGTAGGTAGAAGATAGATAGATAGATAGATAGATAGATAGATAGATAGATAGATAGACAGACAGATGTCAGTGTGCTTGAAACACAGTGGATAAAGAAGAGACAAGTGAGCTTCAGAGATGGATCTCTAAGTAAAATCACTTCCTGTGAAAGCAAGTGGTCTTGAGTTCAAATCCTCAGCCCACCTGTGAAGGGCAGGCATGGTCATGATAGTGACTGTCACTCAGTATTGGGGGCTTAGTGTGGAGACAGGAGAATGCCTTCCCTAGATCTGATGGATTGAAACAGTAAGTATAAGTTTCACTGTGAGGCCCTGTGTCAAAACATAAGGAGAAATGCTATAAAATAAGATGCCTGATATCCTTGCACTTCTTTACATACTTATACCCAAGTTCCTATCCTCCCAGCGTACATCCACACTCATACTCATGCATATACACACATACACATGCCTGCTAATACACATGTGTGCACACATGCATGTGTACACACACATGCTGACACATTTTCATAGAGAATGACATAAAATGAAGCTGGAAATTGAGACAGAAGTTGTTTCCTGAAAGCCACATAAGAAATTTTAAAGACTATGGCTACAAGTTTCAATAACTGAAGAATTCTCAAAGTCTTCAGTTGAGGCAGATTTTCATGAGTTACACTTAGTATTGGTAGACTTACTAGTTTGGGGAAGTAGTTAGCCCATTTTCTCCAATTACATATGTGTTATATTTTCAATTTTCTCTATATATATACATACATGGATATATATATATACATATATATATATGAGTTTGAAATTTACTATGAACATTTCTGGGATTTGACTGTACACCTAGCATTAATCCATGGATAAGTCTCATCATCTCATCCAACACATCATAACACACACACACACACACACACACACACACACACCATACATGTGAGCACTCCTGTGCACATGCACTATGCCCTGACATGAATACATCAAATCATTAATTCCTTTGGATTCTTGCATTATTTCTGCACATTTCTTTATGACTCCCAGCTTTTAAAAAGTTGCTAAATTACAGATTCTGGATTTTCTTAAGATCATTTGCTGATTTTCATTGGCAAAATGCTTTCAGGAAAGCCTCATCAGCCCAGGTGCCTTCTAGGCACTCACAGATATACCTGTCTGTCTGTACTAGTGCTGATTTGATAAGTAAAATAGCATGTTGCTGTAGTTTTTTTTGGTTTGGTTGGATTTTTGTTTGTTTGTATTTTGAGGACTTAAAATTTGACCTGATATCCAAAGCAGCTTAAGTATTATGGATGATGCTTAAAAGTCATTCCAACATTACAAATTTTATCTTACTTATTTTTATATGCTGATAAGATCTGAAAATAACACTATGGTTTTGGGTGGTTTAATGTTTGCTTATTATTGTATGAGACATGTTCTCCATCTAGAGTTAGAGCATATGTGTTGCTGGACTTGGCAAGGTACCTATAAGATTTAACTTCACAGCTCTGCTACCTCTGGCTTCTGAAGTGCTTGTTTTTCTTGTGTCTGTCTGAGAGATTGCCCGTGTGCTCAATTAATCTTTCCAGTTCTAACAGCTAAAATCTTCCTTGATACCTTTATATCTTTAAGTAAAAGTTTTATCTCACCCTCCAGCTTATTGCTCGTTATTATTGAAGATCTCCATTCTCATATGCGTATTCTCCTGACTGCATGTCAGATTGACTTCAGCAAAATGCCACAGACATTTTAATGGACTCTCCCCCTAATAAATTTATTGTTGCGGACTTAAAATCTTTGGATGCTTCTCACCTGGTGAAAATGTATCACCATTCCATTCACTTAAGCAGTTTATATCATCCAGTAAAGTTTTTGTTATTTTCTGCATAAAGATGTCATATTTCTTGCTGGAGTTTTGTCCACATATTTTACTTTTTGCAATTATGTTCACTTGTTATTATTATTGTAGTGTTAACGGAACCTTTGGCGTCACCGTGGTGTTTTAAAAGCATGCCATTCTTATTGCCAGCCTCTTCACATGTTTATAAATCTCCAGATTAACCATTTTTCCAGCTCTCTGAAGACAGGAAATACACCTTAGAAAATCCTCTCTGGATGACTCCATTATGTGACACCAGCTGGCTATCACTCTGACAAAGAGTGAATACTCATTTGAATTAAAAGACCCCTAATTCAAGTTTTGAACTGCAAATATAACCCATACAATTTGCATATGCCCCAACAGAAAAATCTACTCAATTATTTGTTTACAGAAATTAATTTGAGATTATTAAAGTAAACATAAAGCCAGTATGAGAAGATTAAAATTCACATCTATTTGTATAGAGTAAGGCCACTAGAAATTCCCTTACTTAATTGTTTTCAAAGGAAAAAAGCCACATGGACACATAAAAATATTTGTAAAGTTATGTCCCTGTCATTTTATATCATAAAAATCAAGTTGGGACTATGTAGGGTAGGGCTACAGGATGGGAGAGAACTGAATAGAGATTGTTCCTGAATATACATGGATTTAAGCAGTATGGTAAATAATATAAAGACCAAAACTGTACCAGTGCACAAATATTGCTAAGAAAACATATGTTGTCACATCTGCAGAACAGCAAGCATCAGTTACAAAGTTTGGTAGTAGCTTACACAGCAGCAAACATATGACAGATACACAACAAAATGCATCAAAATATTAACAAGATAACAATGTGTGTCTTACGTTGTAGATATTTCAGGTTCTCTTCCTGGTTTTGGATATGGTCTTTGTGTGTGTGTGTGTGTGTGTGTGTGTGTGTGTGTGTGTGTGTGTGTGTGTGTGTGTGTGTTGTCAGAGAGAGAGAGAGGGGGAGAGAGAGAGAGAGAGAGAGAGAGAGAGAGAGAGAGAGAGAGAGAGAGAGAGAGAGAGAGAGAGAGAGAGGACTTCAGGTACCATTTCTTCAGTGACTTGCACTTGTTTTTTTTGTGGAACTGGCTGCCTGTTCAGCCCAGGAATCACCAGCCCTTGGGTTACAGATCTGAGCCACCATTGATTTTTTTGTTTTGTTTTTCCCATTTGCTTATTGTGTACATGTAATTGCATAGGTGTGTGGGTGCCATGTGGAGATTCAACTCAGGTCTTCAAGATAGAAAGAACTTGCCCTTATCCTCTGACCCATCTTGCTGGCCCCATGCCTGCTGTTTTCAGAGGGGTTTAGGGTCTTCCTGCTTGCAAGAACTTACCCCACTGAGCGTCTACCAGTGCTACTAAAGTTTTCATTTTCTAGTGGTCAGGGACTATCAGAAGGGGAGGGGAAGGAAGAGAAGGGAAGAAAGCCAATACGTAACATTTTTATAGCAACTCTACTGGAAAATTTTAGCTATGAAACCTTGAAACCTAAGAACTTAGAAGCCAAAGGCCAGCATTCACTATGTCAGAATGTTTTGGAATCTTAAGTTTGTTTCTTTCTGAGGCCCAAGCACTTAAAATTACTTGTCATTATCATCTTGTTGTATAAGTATCCTGAACAGTATCTCTTAACTCTAGGGAAAATGCTTCACTCTTACTTTGAGCGAATATGTTTAGTCAGATCTCAGAGTACATTTGTAAATTGTGGCACAGGGGGAAAATTAAGAGACAAAAATCAATTACAAAGTACTGGGGCTGTTTTATCTGCTAGATATTAAGGAACTTGTGGTGACATGTTTTTTTCCCTTATTAAATGCATAGTTGGCCAGTGCTTTCAATGAATAAATTTAAACAATTGTTCTGGATTTCTCTACAAGCCATATCCTTTATCACTCAAGATAAAATAACAACCATGTTATTCTATAAATCAAATAGTTGCTCCAAACCATGTTAAAAGCTACCTCTCCTAAAAGTTCCGTTTTTCCCTGGGTGACCCTCAATTTAGCTGTTGTCTACCAAGTTTTAAGAAAACTAATGAACACTTACATTGAAAGCAAAGAAAGTTAGATGTGGTTGGTGCCATGCACTGCTGACTCCTGCCTTTGTGTCTCAATCGCCTTATAAATCGTGTAAGTAAGTACAACACACATTTACTGACTGGTTCCCTAACACTTTGGGCCCGAGGTCCATCATTGAGATGGCATGTTAAAGTTGGCTTAAGAAAGCAAAAAGTATGTCATATGTCAACCCCTGCCTTCCATCAAGTTTAGAATGGCATGTGTTCCCTGATGTGGTGGCTGGGTGTAGTGGCACGTGGAACTGTAATGTCACTGCTTTTGGCTGGCTCAGCATTCTTGAAAAAATAAATAGATTTTTCAGTTCGTGATTGAAAGGGTTAAATAGTACCAATTCATTACCGCTCACAAAAGGATTTATTTTGTTCTCATAAATCAGTTTTATTCCACATTTTTATTTTTCCCCTGGGTGAGCAACTCCAATTGAAATCAATACAGGTGTAAGTGACACAATCAATCTGGATATTTGATTATGGATTAGAGAGCCCCCAGGTCTGCTTTTCAGTCATTTTCTTTCTGATCTTCTCCCTGAAGAATTGCATATTCATATTGGCATCTGTGAGTTATGGATGTGTTTAAAAAGCAGATAATTGTCATCATCACAATAATAATCATTTGTACACCAGCAATGTAAGCCCCTCCAAATAAGCAAAGATTAAAAGATACAAACTTTAAATATCTCGATATCTCATTAATTTGTCTAAATTTCTTAATATTTTTTTAAATGAGGTCAAGTTTTAAAATAATATTTATCCTAACACAGGCTGACCATTTGTGGAAAATTTGCTGCATTCTTGGGGTGCTGTGAAGCAAGTAGAAAACTGTGTCCTATGGCTGAGGTGTTGTCTATTTTTACACATTTATTTTAGAACTGTACCATACCAACTTCTCTGGGTTAACAATGAAATAACAGTTGAGGAAAGTGAAATGTCTCTGAATGGATCCAAGATGGTTCTTTTTGTTTCTATAATTATCCGGGCTGGAAAGACACCATCTGTGGGATTGAAAAGAGGAAAACCTGCCCAACTTTAAATTGCAGAACAAAATTGATTAAGTTGTTGCTAGAGAGGGCAACGTTTATATAGCAGACTCTTTGCTTTACAAACAGATTTATATTTTATGACCTTTACATATTGAAGGCTTATTTGGGGACTCTTGGTACCGTATTATACTTGCCATTGTGACCATTTGTTCAGTTCCTAAGCCAGTTCATTTAATTAATGAATTTAGTAGCTCACTCCAAGAAATACATATAATAAGGCAGGATTTTGTACATGTATCTGTTTCTCTTCTTAAATCTGAAGGCACAACCAAATCTGCACTTCCCACTTGCACCGATGTTCTAATCTGCCACAGCCTTTCTTCTCATCTGAAGATGTCTGCACTTTCCTTAGACAGCTGGGCTCTTGCATGACTTTGTTTTACAGAAATTATGAATGCTATTAAAATGTATTTAATGTAGAAAAATAAAAACACCATACTGCTAAAGAATACATGCTAACAGTGAACTTGCTCTCAGACCTTTTAGGTCATAGATAGTGTTTTAGTCACAAAACAACAGGAAACATTGGGTCTATGAACTGGAAGCATTGTAGGGGTGAATCCTATGTCTTGGGAAGTTGTGGGGAAGCTAGGATTGAATGTACATAGACTTCACAGGCAGCGTCACTCAGACAGGCTAGACACAAGACAAGAGACATGAGGGCAGCCTCTCTGGTAGCAGGAAGCCATCACAGTGTCCCTGCTTCTGGATCTGGATCCTCAACAATTCAAGAGCTATCTAGAACTGTCTCCAAGCATTGGTTCTTTCCATCAAGCTTTGCCATCTATGAGTGGAAACATCTGATGGCCACAGTCCCTTCACCGTCCTCTGTGGGCTGGTCAGTCACAAGACCATCAGGGAAACTAAAATCCTTCTGGAACAAATGATATTCTGGCCACTTTCCTCCTACTGGATGACGATGCCTCTCTGCTTCTCTTGATGGATGATGGCTACAACAAAGCTTTTCATCATTCTGTCCTTGGGCTTTTAGCATCTAACTTGTTTCAACTAGCTTGTTCACTCAAAACAATAAGGATCTTTCTTTGCTTGCTTTTGTTCTTGCTTTGTTAGTTTTATCCCCAGTATTCCTTTGTATCTGAGATATTTTCTTTCATCTTTAAGGTGATTGTTGTGGAAGATATGTCACTCTGATTGGTTCAATAAAAAGCTTAATGTGCAATAGCGGGATAGTATTTCCAGGCACAGAGGACACTGGGAACGAGAAGGTGGAGTGACCAGGCAGATATAGAGGAGGTAGGATGGGGCAGAGTAAATGTAACTGAGCCACATAAAAGAACATAGATTAAAAGA
The DNA here is from genome assembly GCA_030556225.1 of Cricetiscus sungorus. NCBI lineage: Eukaryota > Metazoa > Chordata > Mammalia > Rodentia > Cricetidae > Cricetiscus > Cricetiscus sungorus. Next base: position 5,946,477 of record JANBXA010000730.1, on the reverse strand, counting down.
TATGGGTTAATTTTAGTTATAAGAACTAGTTAGGAACACACCTAAGCTATTGGCTGAGCTTTCTTAATTAATAATGAATCTCCTTTTCATTATTGGGGAGCCTACAGACCTGATGAAAGTCACACTATCGGCGATTATCTCTCTTCTCACACCCCAGGGCAGCTCTGATATTCCAAACTTGACCTTCTTTGGCTTAGAGTTGGTCTTCTATCAACCTGAGCCTTGAGTGTTCTCTAAGCCCCACATGTCTTTTAATGTACAGTATCTGTTGCTTGGGACGACAGAGTGAGGTAGGGATTAGAGAGAGTCAGACAGAACCTGAGGAATTCAGTTCATTCTGATATCCAATTAAGTGTTCTCTGAGGATGTATTCACTGTCACCTCCCATGCATATCTCTCTCTCTCTCTCTCTCTCTCTCTCTCTCTCTCTCTCTCTCTCTCTCTCTCTCTCTCTCTTGGACTCTTGAGTTCTCAGTATGAAACTCCACAGGATCCATAACTGTGAAGTTGCAGGACAGACAGCTCTGACTCTACAGGACTGATAGGCCTCCCACCTCTGAAGACCCTTTGGCTGGATGGAGAGACTGAGCAATTCCAGCCTTTTTCATTGTTTCTATATCTGCTCTGGAGAGGTGAGCAGTTGTGTTGTTCAGCACAGAAGCTTGTCTAAACTGCCTTCTATATCCAAGTGTCAGAATGGCTGCCCATCCTCTTCTCCCCTCTGCCCCCTCCCCCTCCTCTCTTTCTTTTTGACAGGCTCTTACTTTATAGCCCAGCTACCCTTGAACTCACTTTGTAGTCAAAGCTGACCTCAAACTCACCATGATTCTCCTACCCCAGCCTGCTAAACACTAGAATGACATGCATGTGTCACCATGCCTGGGTACTCCATCCTTTCTCATTTTCATGAACACCCCATCAGAAACTTTAGCTGCTTTGCTAATGTTATATTTGTTCTCCAGTTTTCTTCCAATCTGGATAGACATTTGGAAAGGGGGAGACAACTTTTCTGATACTGAATTTATCATCTTTTTCTCCAGGCAAACACATTTTAGAGTTCACAACTGATTTCCAAATCTCTCCAACAAGACAATTTGCAGTCACATATTTAGAAACTTTGCACAGATTGGAAGGTACGTCTGTAATCCCCAGGTCCTGGTCTCAGCCTTCCTCTTACTGTGATCAAAGTCTGTGACTTGCTTCTAACCAGTTGAATGGGACAAAGGAAAGGGGCTGTGACTTCTGTGGGTTCACTGAAAAATATTGGTAGCCATCTTGGTGAGAAATGATTTCCCTGGTGTTGCAAGAGGCCATCCTGGGGAGACTCAGCCATCCTAGAGACACCCTCACAGGGAGATGTAGAAGAAAAGCCTCACCAACCAGCACCCAGTGATTGACAGAAACCTCCAACCAACAATACCAAGAAACCAAGACCCTCAGAACAGGCAGCCTGCAAGGTCTACATACTGTCAACCTGTGTTGAAAGAGAGTCTTTCCTCTTTAGAACCTAGAAATGGGGCTTGTGGCCCAGCAACGCTTTGACTATCCCTCTTTTGAAACCTTCAGCTGAAGAGCTGACAAGGCATGGCAGGACTTAGAGAGACCATGAGGGCCCAAGCAGGTAGAGCTCTGAGCTGCTGCTGGTGTATGTGGGTGATGGCCAGTGCTCTGGGATCAATAATGGCAGTTGGATTTTCCAATTGATCACAGTGGCATAAATGGTTCAGCATCTGTATATTCTGTGTGTGTGTGTGTGTGTGTGTGTGTGTGTGTGTGTGTGTAAGAGCTGCACAGGAACTCCACCAGCAAACAGTCTGGTGCTAAAATGGTTGTGTGCATGCTTGCTGACTGATGTGGAAGTGGGAAACCACTTCCTGTGACTGGAACTCATTTCCTGAATCCCTCTTTCATTTGCTCATTTCAAATTTGTTGCCAAAAAAAAAAAAAAAAAAAAAAGTGGAAAGAAATCTATCAAAGTAGGTCAGTAAGTCTGACTTTTCAGATTATAACATAGTTCTCCGAATCTCTGATTCGGTGCTGATAGGCCTTGTTCTGAAGGCTGTTTTAGGGTCACAGCACCACTGAGCATGTCCAGAGCATTGGCATACCCTCTTGATCTTCAGCTCACTTGTGATGTTAGTAACATGATCTCCACATGGGAAAACAGCAGAGAACATGCTGTGCCTCTGAGGACTCTTAATGACGTAAGACTCTTAAAAGGGCCAGTGTCATAATCTGACTCATGTGCTGAAAAAGCAACCAACAAGGCAGGATGGGAAGACTCTGAACACAACAGAGCCATCTCTGGGCTCACACCAAAGCAGCCTGGGCACATATTTCTGAGGTACCTCCATTGCATTGATGAGATTTGTGTGTATTTATTCCCCATTGTAGAAGTGTCATATTGCAGAATGACTAATTTAAATAGCAATCAAAGAAGTAGACCTTTTACCTGATGGCAACTAATTAAAATCACATAGAATAATCACAGTAGTGGTAAGAAATATGATGTATTCACAGGGTGGTGTCCTCCTCGGAGGACTAAGTGGTTCCCAGGCAAGTTCTTTCTTCCTCTTTTGAAATGTTCCATTAAAAAGAAAGAGAGTCAGGAGGGGTGTATGGAAGGGTTTGGAGGGAGGAAAGGGAAAGGAGAAATGAGGCAATTATAACATCCAAAAAATAAAGAAGAAACAAAAGCTATGAGCTAAGGATACAGAGTGGTTAGCCAAGCACTTGCCTAACATGGAGAAATCCCTGGATTGTGTCCCTAGCACAGCATAAACCATGCCTGTTAGTACATGCCTGTGAGTCCAGTACTGTGGAGACATCACAAATTCAAGACTACCTGGAGGAAAAATTAAACTTAGTCAAAGAAAGGAAGAGAGAGGGAAGAAAGATAAAGGAGAGAAGAAAGGGGAAAGAGAGACAGAGACAGAGAGACAGACATTAGGTAGGTAGTTTTTAATAAGCATTTTGTGTGTTGTCACATGCTTATATCCAAGTCAAAGGTTGCTGAGTCCATATATATAAATTACAAAATGAACTCCTAGCACCTTTGAGACCCTTTCTACTCAGAGACCGATAGAATGATGAGTGTGGAGAATACATTTGTGGGTAAAATATAAAGTAGTGTTTCCACAAAGAAGCAAAAACTTAATAGTAGTAACTGCTATCTAAAGTATCCTAGCATCCTGAGTACCCATCAAAGTGCCAGTTCACCTTGCCACCGGAATATGGTGTATGACTTTCTGTGCCTTTCAGGGAGTGTGGTATTGGCAGAGTGCATAGGAATTGGGATCGATGGAGCACAATAGCTCTAAAATTGAGACCTCAATATGGTTGAAATACAGCTTTTTTTGTAGCGGGAAATAGGAAAATTAGTTAACACCTTTTCTACCTTAAGGTCTAATTGGATTCAGACAAGGGCCAGTTTGAAACAGCACCAAATGTGACACATGAAATCATCACAAGGTAACAAGACTCAGTTTGGTTTGTTCGCTGTCATTTCTCATTATAATCTCTGTCTGGAGAATGGATTCATGTTGTGCCATTTTCTGTTCTTGTTACAGTTTTTGTCACATGAATAAGATATCAGGGTTTTAATGCCTGGCATGCAGTATTGGTGTGCGATGGTGCCGTGTGCTACTATGCTGACCTTTGCAACATTATGTATTCTGATTGGTGGTTCATCTCACCTCTTTTCTACAAGTTAATAAGGCTGTAAAAAGGAAGAGAACAGAAATGGCCAGCCAGTCAAATTATAGAATATTGAAAAGGTCAGAGCAGTGCAGCACAGAGGGAAAAAATTATGGAATATATGGTGCATTAAAATTTTTGTGACAATGAACATTACAAGAATGAGAAAGGATACCCACTTACGTGATTTCAATCAAGAGAATCCCAGAGGATGCTATCCCAGGACAGTAACCATCTTTACATTCTGCATATGACATACAAAAAAAACCTACTTACGTTGGTTCTCACTTAACAAAACAATTTCACATACAATATTCTGCTATTCGACAAATAGGAACATGAGGTTTTCACCCTAGGAAATAGGCATTGATGCTGTTAGCAATTTAGCGGGACTTTGCACTGAAGCTAGGAACCATAAGTGAACCTGTTGGCTGTAAGACACACACCGTGATTATTTGCTCCTCTGACTCCTTTTTCTTCAAAAAGAGGAAAGTGGAGCTAGATGATGTAACATATCTTAAGACTCCTCAAAATTGGAATATCCTGAAATAGCAGTTAAGGGGGAGTTCTTTACATGTATAAGTAAGTGTCTTGCCTGTTTGTAAGTCTGTATACCATGCCTGTGTCTTTTCCTGATGCCCAGGATGCTAGAAGAGGATGTCACATTGGCAAGAACTATAGTTCCAGAGAGTTATTAGCTGCCAGGGGCTTTCTTTTTAATTATGTGATTGAGAGGCTGAAAATGGCTCTGTGGCGAAGAGTGCATAAAGTTGCCAGCTCTCCCCCGCCAGAGGAGGACCCAGCTGCCATAACTCCAGCTCCTCCCCACCCAGAGGAGCTCCCAGCTGCCGGTAACTCCAGCTCCCCCCACCCAGAGGAGCTCCCAGCTGCCTGTAATTCCAGCTCTAAGGGAACTGAGGACTCACAGCCATTTTGCACATACATGTGTATAACCACACATATATACATAAAAACAATAATAACAATAAGATATCAGTTCCATGATCTGTGCAAAACTTGTAACCTCCTGGTGAGGCAATATGACTATTTCTAATCCTTGCACCATCAGTGAGAGAGACAGAGGAGAGGAAAACACGAAGCCCGAGATCCTGAAGTTATTGCTGTCCTAGATGCCACAGCGATCAATGATAACTCCCTTTAAAATTCTTACACATATATGTTAAAGTTTCTCATGCAACAGTTGTGTTGGATTTTGTAGCCTTCGAAGATGTTTTGTTTGTTGGTTTTGTACTCTCTTTATGTGGCTAATTTACCAACAGAATAAACAACTTCCCAGCCTCAGCCAGAGTCTAGAGCTTCACCAGCTACAAAGCCATGTGTGGTCCAGTTACTTCTAGAAGCAGATGAGATGAACTGGGAAAGAGGAGCATAACTGTTGGCTGGAGAGAGGGCTCAGCATTTAAGAGCACCTGCTGCTCCTGTAGAAGGGACCCAGGCTCCCTTCTCAACACCATTTGGTGATCTACTGTTATCTGTAACTCCAACTCCTAGGGAGTCCAATGCCTTCTTCTGAACTCTATGGACATTAGGCACACACATGGTACACAGACATAAATACAAGCAAAACACTCATACACATAAAATAAATGCATTTTGAAAAATAGCATAATTATAAATAAATGATTCAGAGGGTAGCTCTCAAATTTCAACATTTGAAGAGCCAATCATTCAGTGGTTTCTGGCTTCTATGCTGACACCCTCACTAAGTAGGTTTAGGTGCAACTCAGGTGCGTTTTTATGAGATGGCCCTAAGTGACTTCAGTGGGGACAAACCCTGGATTACTTCTAAAAACAGCCCATTCTGCAAAAGAGTCTAGTTCACCCTCTTTTGGCTTGAAGCCCAGTGCCTCTTGTCAAGCTGGGCCAGCATGGATTGCGGAGCCACAGTTGACATCACAACACTGGAGTTCAGGGTGTGGAGAGCTGTGGTTCCTAGACCCAGAAACCTAAAGGGACCTGCATCACCCACTCTCGCTCCCACACAGTGTGGACCTTTTCGGTCCACAGAAAATAGTGTACAGGCAGAGGGAGATGCTATAGCACAGGTCAGTGCAGAGGGGCAATCCCGAGCTGTGTGTTTTAACAATTTGTCCTCTTTATCTCTGAGCCCAGAGATATCAAACTGAGAGAGAAGGGGAAGGGCTGGGTGACGGATGGACAAAGAGCTCTTACCTGTGGACCCACACTCGGTTCAGAATCTGGTGTTTTGAGCTTCACGGAGAGTGGAAATCCTGCCTGTTGCTCTAGGTTCTGTGAACTGAACCATGTGTTTGTGAAGGCACAGGAGAGGATCACACTCACTCGGCTGCATGGCTCCTGAAGATACACGTGTTCGTTTTTGAGCTGAGCAAAATGGTTATATAATTGCTTCCTTCTCATAATTATTGAGTAATTATATACTTCTTATAATTACTCAGTAATCATTGTTCTATAGCTAGAAACTAACATTACAACTAATTGTATAATTATCATGTATTAATGTCGTTATATGGCAAACTTAGAATAAAGTGGTACTTAATATATTTCTGTCTGCCATGCCATTTTCAGAGCAAAACAGAGGATAGGACCTATTTTATAGCTCAAAAATTGCTTCCAATGCAAATAAACAAACTAGATGAAAGGAGGGTACCCCTGCCAGTGTTCTGAGCACGGATGCTTACCCTTGTGTTTGGACCCGGCAAGAAATAGGCAAAATTATCCTCTTGTGACATAATTGTAGAGTTTTGCTGGTGTTTTACAGTTTTCAGTCTTTTATAAGATGTGCAGATTACACAGCTTTCTTGCCAGATGAGCATCTGTCGTGGTCTCTGTAGGGTAAGGTGACCTTTTTGGGGATTTTACAGCTAAGCGAGTGACAACAGCCGCTGTTGTCTCAGCCATAAGTAAAAATGCTTCCCAAGAGCTGGGCATCCTGAGACCCAGAGATGTGCTGATGTGATCATGTGACCGTGCTTAGACAAAGATCACAAAGGACCTGCATGTCCTCTTAGCAGACTTCTTCAGGGAAGAGGCCATATTTTATGCATCCAGTTATCATCTCATGGGCACCAAGGGCTCCCTACACACTGGTAGCAGCACTCAGAGGCCTTCAGTCAGATCAAGTCACAAAGCTAGCTGTAAAGAATTTCAGAGTACTAAAATGGCACCATTCAAAAGAAACTTTATTATCTTTTCTTTCTCCTGGAGAATACTTGACGACTATTCTTATTTTATATAGCTTTGGGGTACCAGCCTTTGATTGAGGCTTCTTGTCTGCAGACATGATCTCTTAAATGAAGAGAGATAGAGACCATGCACTTCTTTGGGTTATGAAGACCTAGTTGGACAGCATGAAGCGGCATGTCGTTGGTCCCCAGTTCCCTTAGTCCCAGCTCCGTGAGCCTGTTTTCCCCCCACAGCATTCTTTAATAAATTGATATATACATATCTTGGTGGTTCTCGTAATAGACCTTGAGTAGAGTGCAACGTTAGAAGCTGCATTCAGAACTCTATGGTCATGACATTGCATAGGCATCATGATAGAGTTCCTACTTCCATTTCAGACTTCATGTCACTCTGTAAACTTGGAATATTTCTTTATTGAAAATAAATAGCAATTATGCTTCCCAGTGTTCTAGTCCACGAATCCTGTTTATTCTCTCTTGAATAACCATCCCTTTGCCTGTATCAATCTCAAGACCAAAATGACAAATTATTATGTGGCATCTGAGATTTCTTATGGCCACAGAAGACAGTTAACTGTGCAGACTTTGTCCCAATAAAAATTTCAGCTACTTCCTTCAGCCTGAAATTATTATAAATTTATAAATATATTTTATGTATATGTCTAGTTTTATCTATCCCACCCACATTTCATAAAATGGTCATACTGTAACCGACTGTGAGACGCTGGTTAGCTTTAGAATTTGGACTTTTACCCAATGGGACAACAACATGATGCTGTCAGATTTCTGTTGGTCACTTAAATGAACAACGATGGATTTTGATGGTTAACATATAAGTTAATGGTCACTGAGAGAACAAATGCTAGGCATTTACATCTTAACCACTTGCCAATGCTCAATATTTGTCTTGCAGGTATAATTTGTATGGATTACAGAAAAAAAAGAAAAAAGAAAGAAAGAAATCAGCAGCCGTCCTTAATGTTTTGTTCATTGTAATGAGAGAACCTGGTAGATTTGTTCACTAGGCAGTTAATCAAACTACACACATTGATGAGCCACGCACACAATGCTTCTTAGCTTTGTACTGTTGTCTGCAGAGAACTCTGTGAAGCCCAATTAATTCAAATAGCTGATGTTTTGAGCAGGTATTTTTGACTGGCTGCAGGAAAGTAAGAGCTTAACTAACTTTCATGGTGGCACTGTACCAGAATCACTGTGTGTGAGCTCCAACTCAGGGACGAAGAGCTAGATACACAAACATTAAACATCTTGAAGAGGACACATTACTCAAAGATCATGAAGACAGGTTTAACCCCAGGAATGCCCACAGTCAGTGGACATTCTTTTCTTTGTACTTGTCCTGCTACTCTGACAGGACATATATTTTTATAATTAGTTTAGGCATTGAAATTTCTTTCCTGCATAATGTAAGAATGCTTATATCATGTGATTACATGTTAATCAGCTATTTTGCTGTTATTGCTAGGCCTTGCAAATATGCCAGTTTCCCCCTCTACATCAGTGCCCTGGAGGTTTTTACTCACTGTTCTCAAAACTGGTGAAATAAATGTGTAACTGGAAACATTTTGACAAAGGAAGGCAGCCTGTTTGACACAATTAATACTTAAATGGTTCTTTATCCTGTGTTTTTAACGAGTAGCTAACACACTTCTATATTTGACTAAAACTAAAAACAATGTCTCCCCCATTTATGCTTTTAAAGTAAATGTCATAATTTTAAACTCTAGCTCTGTTTTTATATTAACTCTTAATTTTTGGCTCTCCCCACACCACTCTTTACAATGAATGCTACGCAAGATTTCTGAAGAGAGGAGCCATTATTACCAGGGTGGGCATTTCTCTCTGTCCTACATGGACTGAGATTTTGAGATTTGATAAGTGTTTACCAGAGATTTGAAACAATGTTGGTAGTGGCACATGGTGAGGGCACATGGGAAGCCATTGCTTTATGCAACCAGGTGGCTTCTTTATCTGCTAAGGAGACCAGATACAGATGTTCTGGTCAAAGCAGGCACATGTGGCAGCCCACCTACAACAACTGTTTTATAATATTCTGCCAAGTCACAGTTTAAGAAGACATGAAGTAGAAAGAGACCAGGCTAGCTCTCAAGCAGGGTGAGCCCAAGATGACACATGTCAGAGAGTGCTATCTACAGTCAGACCCATTTTACTGGGGGTGTCACTCCTTTCTGTACATTCAAGAAAACTCAATTATGAAAAAAGAAAAACTAAATCATCCAGGGATCCGTTTCTACATCTGGACACATTTTGTGTGTAGGGTACTTGTTACACAAGGTCATATTGTCTTTGCCTGTCAAGTCAGTTTGACAGCTGTGATCTGAAGGTACTAACCCACCCTTCATTTTACTAATAACATAGTGGCATGAGTGTACACATTGATGGGAACACTTGCAATATCTCATAGGTGCTGCTGGGATAATTCAGCTTGCCATTGCATCTTTATCAACCTAAGAAAATACCCAAGTAGTTGAAGAGAATGATCATTGAACATAATTTTCCTCTTCAATCAGCAGGTGACAACTACACCCTTCTCAGTGGTGCAAAATCCATTCACAGTAGTGAAGGGAACCAGCTCTGGGTGTTGGTAGATGACTTGGTTTCTTGCTCACTCTACATGGTATAAATGAGTGCTTCCAACAGCCAAGGCAGCGTGCTCAGTGGACCTGTTTCAGTTGAAATGCCCCAGCAGGTGAGTCTCTGACTCTGACTTTCTACAAGCTCTAAACAGCAAGACCAGAATTGAGTGACAATTGAATATTTTACCTTAAAATGTAGAGACTTAGTTGTAGTTCAGAATGTTTAGGCAGCTTTGTTCTTGGAAAATTCTTGATGAGTCTGCTTTCTTCTTAGTGTGTGTGTGTGTGTGTGTGTGTGTGTGTGTGTGTGTGTACATGTATATATGTGCACATATGCATGTGTATATTTGTATACACAGGTATCTCTGTGTATCTATATCTTAAGAACATTACTAAAGACTTTTGTTTTTTTGGGTTTTTTGTTTTAGTTTGTTTGTTTGTTTGTTTTGTTTTTTGTTTTGTTTTGTAATTCACTGTTTGGTTTTTGTTTCCTTATTTCTTCAGTTTGTCAAATTTTGTTAAAATTTTTCAATGTTGACAACATATTTGGGAGGAGACAGTTGGGGTGGGGGTGCGGGCATCAGTATTGAGGGATAATTGGAGAACTGTGAGAAGGTACAACCCCTGTGCCCCTTAGCAGAACATATTGACAATATCAAATCTAAAATATAGTTCCTCTTTGAAGGATCAGCACGTGGCTTTTACAGTAGGACTCTCATTCACACACTGCATAAGCACTTTATGTTAGCAGCCATTATAACCCTTTCCTCTGTGAAATGCAATGCATTCTGGGTATGTTCATCCTAGCAGTCGCTGAAGTGTTTTCCTGTGAAATACAGTGCACTCTGGGTGTTTTTACTTTAAATATTTCTATTTAAAATTGGTGCAGTTTAAAATAACCACAATCATTCTAAAATGTGCAGTCAACCCCACCCAATGTCCTAACTATTTAAGGTGTCTAAGTGGTAAGAAAACATTCCCCCCGCAGATTGCTAGTCACAGCTTTCGCATAGGAAGCATGGCTCTGAGTAGAAAGAACATGGGTCTCCACTAAGTCTCAGAATGTGGGTATTTCAAACATACTCCAGGAGAAGGACCAAGTTTGTTCTGCAGCCAGACTTCTAGCGCCAAGAACCTCAATACCATTGTGCTCCTTTTACAGCGTTACACTGACTGAGATCACTCTCCGTTTACAGAAATTTAGTTTGTGTTCACAAAGGAGCTCATCTCACCCACTACGGGGTATTTGGGCCTGTATGTCCTAATAAGTTCTTCTCTGTGTGTGATAACGACTCAAATGAGCACGTTCCTATTGCTCTCTCAATACATATGTGAGGGTGTGTTTGCCAAGACAAGGACCTATGTGAGGGCAACAGGGGTCAATGAGTCATCGTTTTATGGGTGTGTGTGGCAGAGCTGAGGTTCTTCTACGCCTCAGCACCACCTGGAACCAGTGTGGCCACTAAGAGTAAGTACCCAGAAGTCCAGACTGGGGAGGTGACCCTTCACCCAAAGAGGAAGCAGTGTCTTTAGAGACAGAGTGAGTGCCACTTTATTGCCATCATTAGGACTTATTTTTTCCCGTCATTAGATTGTTGTTGATTACAATTAGGAAACTTACTGCTTTGAAATGATCTTTTTTATGACCTTGTGGCAGTTTAAAGGTGATACCTCATTGATTAAATAGGTTTTAGTTCATGCTTCCTTTTACTTAATGAGCTGAAAACATATTATCATGATTTACACATAAAAAATCATGCTGAAAAGCATGTGGCATCCAGTAGAATATGTGTGTTTAAGTAGAATTAAATTAGTGCTGAGAGTTATTAAAGAAGTCTTGCATGCCTTCCAGTGAGTTGTGCTTCATACTACAGTGGACAGTAAATGAGGCAGCACGCAGAAGGGAACCGACAGGCAGAGGCACCTCTGTGTGATTCTTGCTTGCCTTGTGCTTGGCTGGTGAACTCACTGTCATTTCTTTGCTTTCAGTGGCCAACCCCTTTAACGGTGATGCCCAGGTTCTAGTCTTTCTATGCTGGATAATGTAAGGTTTGAAATGGAGTAGTCTGAGCTGCATCAGATACATTAAAACACCACAATAGAAAGTTTTGTAGGGGGAATGCCATTGGCTTTTTTTTTTTTACCTGATATTTGCTATCAAATATTACCTGGGGAGCTGGGGAGAGATTGGTCAGCTTGTGAGAGCGTTTACCACAGAAACAGAGGACCTGTGTTTGCATAGTCAACTCCCATGTAAAAGCTGGGCATGACTGCATGCTTGGAACTCCAAGAGATGTGAGAGACAGGAAAGTACCTGGGTCTAAATGACACACAACCTAGTATAGAAATGGTGAGGTCAAGGTTCAGTAAGGTTCTGCTCAAGGAGGAAATAAGGGGGAGAATGTTGTAGCAAGACCAGTGTCCTCCTCTTGTTTCTACACAAACGCTTGCAACACACATGCACACATACATGCACACATGTACTCACACACATGCATGCATACATGTACACACATACAAGTGCACTCACTTTGCAAGAGTAAATTCACCTACTTAGTCAGTTCATCAGCATGATACCTCTTGTCAACCTAGTCTGAGATTCACCCTACAACCCTGGGTACATTCCTATGTATTGACATCACCTGTTTAATTTGACCACCACACTTTCTGCCAGTAAAATCCTACATAGCAGGGACGGTTTCCAGTTCTTTTTTATCTTCAATGCCTAGATCAAACCTGGCACATGGTAGGTGTGTGATGAATAATTGGTGAGTGCATTTATAAGTTGGTCAGGATGGCTTAATGAGGGACTGGGGGATGTCTCATAGGTAAAGCGCTTGCTACACAGCATGAATTCAGATCCCCAGCACACAGGATAGCCCATGTAGCTTCTGTGACCCCAGAACTGTGGGCAGTTGAGACAGGAGGATGTTGTGGCTGGTTTGCCACCAGCCAATCTAACCAGAAGTGTTAGCTGTGGTTCAGCCAGAGACCCTGTCTTGGGAAAGAGGTAGAGAGTGAGCAATCAAGATACCTGGCACCCACTGGTATTTATTTATATGTATTTATATGTGCTCATGTGCTCCTGCACACACATGTGTGCATACTGCATGCATACCCAGCTAAAGGGTTTAATAACCACTGAGCCATTGGTTACCAGTCTTCAGTTTCCCTCAGACCCCGTCTCTGCCTGAGGACCTTCATGTGGCAGTCAGTGGCAAAGTTGGGACCATCTCTATGCACAGCTGTCCAGTGGAGAAAGGCTGTGGCGACATAAATCTAGCTACAACCCTGACCAGAGAATTAGAGTAAGAAACAGTCGCACACTTCTTTAGCTTGCCAATCCTAGCTGGTTGCTTTTTCTGGGATGAGCATAGGAACCTTAGTTTATGTAGGAATTTGGAAAAGGAAGAGAAGGAAATGCAGTGTGAAGAATGATGGGGGATGTCTTTCTGTATATACATTTCTCTTATTGGTTGGTGAATAAAACACTGTTTGGCCTATAGAGGCAGGAAGATGAATGGAACTAGGAGACAAAGGAGAATTCTGGGAAAGTAGAGGAGATACCATGGAGGGACTCTGAGGATAGGGCATGCCAGGCATTCTCCAGTAGGATAAGACCACATGGAAATACTGAGATTAATAAAAATGGGTTAATATTAAGACAGAGCTAGCCAGTAAGGAACCCTAGCCACTGGCAAACAGTTCAATAGTTAATATAAGTATTTGTGTACTTATTTGGGGCTGAAGCAGCAGTGGGACCTGGTAGAACAAGAAAAACCAGCAACAGAAGAATTCCAAATGTCTGGCTAGAAAAGTGGCTCAGCACTTAAGAGTGAAAAAAGCACAAAACAAAAAACAAACAAACAAACATGTTATTTCAGAGGAGCTTTCAGAGTTTATTCACACACACACACACAGACACACACACACTCACACACACACACACACACTCACACAGACACACAGACACACACACACACACACAGAAACACACACATACACACACAGACACACACACACACAGACACACACACACTCCACACACATACACACACAGACACACACACACACAGACACACACACACTCACACACACACACACACACACACACACACACACACACACACACACACACACACACACACACACGGCCCTCATCTCTTAGCTGATGGTTCACCTCCCATCACTAGTATCCAACTCTCTTTTGCTGACTGGAAAACAGAGCGTAAGAAATACAAGGTGGGGAGATAGTTCCAAGGACCAAGCACTTGCTGCACAGCTGGAGGACCTGATTTAATCTCTAGAACTGCATTTTAAATGCCAGGCAGGTGTGACAGCACCCATGTAGAAACCTAGCACTGAGGTGCAGAGCAGCCAGACAGCCCAGCCAAATTAGAGGCCCCAGTTCAGTGAGAGACCGTATCTCCAAACAGAAAGAGGAAAGGCACTGGGTACACTGTATGTCAACCTCTGGCTTCCACATGTGCATACACACATGCAGACACAGGAACAAAGACATACATGTACACACAAGGGAAATCTGATAAACCTGTGCCATTTGAAGTGAGGAAGTAAAGACAGCTATTGCTATGGAGGGCTAAGTTTGTAGACTAATGATACTCAGTCCCCAAAACCTTGTGTATAAAACATTAACTTTTAGTATTTGGGAGCCTGGTGGAGAATCTCTTGCTTTCATCTTCAGGGTCCAGTCCCATCTGCCCTTCACTCTCAGAATCCTGAAATCCTGCAATCACTGTATTTTTTTATTATTTCTAAAATGGAATACTCCTTGGTGTTAAGATACTCTGGGAAATGAAAGATCATTTTATTCCAAGTTCTCAAATAGCATTATGGAACAGGCACAAGAGTTCTAGGCAAAGAGTTAAAAAAAAAAAAAAGGAATCCAAACGTTAATCCATAAATATGAAACCTCCCTGTGACCTTTACCCCACCAAGGTCTGGAGTTACTAATGGGGTTAGGGTTTCAGCTCTTAATGGGTCTCGGTGCATCTGTGTTTTGTATGCATGGAATTCGGCACACGGTTTAATAAGTGGTTGACATTGGTGATGTCCCTTAATTTGCTTAAATCTAATTGGCTCTTTTATCAGTCAAACCTGTATGGATCGGCAATTGATCAGAAGGGGTCAGCCATGACTCTGCATGTAGTTAAAGGTGGAAGTGCCTGCTAAAGCCACAATGGCTGGGTAATCAGCGAAGGGTGAAGGGATTCGCTTAGAGGAGAGGGCGAAGGAGCTCCCAAGTTCTGCGGGATCTTCAAGTTCAGAACAAAGGCGTTATTGAGTATATAAATTTTAAATACACTGCATTTTGCCTCCAGACTTAAACCTTTTTTGTTTCCAGATGAACTGAAATCTTGTCTGAAACTGTCTTTGTTACATCAAAGACCTACCCAGAAAGCAGAAAGAGACAGCAGAAGCATAAAAGGGCATAGTTTAAAATGATTACTGATACACTTCAGACTGACGAGCTACAGCCAGATTTTATATATATATAATATATATATATATATATAAAAATATATATATATATATAATATATATATGTATGTATGTATATGTATATGTATATGTATATGTATATGTATATGTATATGTATATGTATATTTTAATCAATGTTTCATACTTTTGCAGAAGGAATCATTTTCTCTTGTTTATCTAAGTGGTTTCAGTGTAATTAGGGAGTTCAGAACCACCTGTACCTCTAAACTCCATTCAGTTTTCTCCAGCAACAAATAATTGGTGGCTTCAACCATTGATTAGAATTACTACAGCTTAGATGCTCCATTCAAAATATAAGGCTCCAGGAAGCCATCATTTTCTGAAATGTGTTCTTTGAAAATGAAGAACAGAGAGACCAGGAAAGTGACTACAAGTGGTTCATCCTCGAGAGTCTTTCTATTGCCCCTGCCCCAACATATAACACACCAGAGAGAATCCACAAGGGTTAGAGCTCTAGTCTTTTATACTATAAAGCCACAGATGGTGGAATCTCACAAAATGGATTTTTAGCCACTTCTTTGACTGGTTGGCTGTGTTGGCATGCACAAATACCCAGTGCATCTCATCCTCAGTTTCCACAACTATGACTCGGACTGGCTGAGGATTCCCACCACAGAGAATTACCTGGGAGATGTCACAGCCATCTGCTTATTTGCATAGGCGTGACCATCACCCAGTGCTTGCTCCCTGTGTTGCTCTACTGCCCTCTTTGGACCCACATGTGGAGATTGGACATACAGAATGTTTCTATTAAGGCTGCCCTTCTTCCATTTTGTTTTCATCTTTTAAGATTTATTTACTTATTTTTATTTGACTTGCGTGTGTGTACCTGCATCCCATGCATGTCTAGTGCCAGCAGAGATCAAAAGAGGGTGTTAGAGCCCATAGAACTCAACTAATGGGTTGTTTTGAGCCACCATGTGGGCACTCAGAGCAGAACCAGGATCCGCTACCAAAGCCGTACATGCTCTTAACTGCTGAGCCAGCCCTCCAGCCCAAGTGTTGCCTCTTCTTAAAAGAATGGTATATAGGCACCCAAAACTTTGAAAAACAACTTTATTACATTTTTTTTCCTTGAAGGAGATACAGGTAAAGATTCCTTACTAGCAAAATTAATATGGACATTTTCTTTTGATGAAAGTATCAGAAATCTATTTTAATAAAATGATGTCTAAAATAACTGAATAACTGGGGGGCAGGAAGATGGCTCAGCAAGTGAGAGCACTTGGCTGCAGCAACTGGATGACCCAAGTTCAATCCCTGGAACCCACAGGAAAAGCAGGACGCAGTAGTGCACTCATCCCAGAGTTCCTTAGGTAGGATGGAGGTGGGATCCTTAGGTAGGATGGAGGTGGGATCAGGACAGCCCGCCAGGCACACACAGGCCTGCTAGCCTGGAACATGAGCTTGTAGCATATGGTACAGGAGCCGAAGCAATAAGAGAGACTGTTCTCAAAAGGGTAAAAACAGAGAAGCTACTCCAACAAATTGTTCTCTGACCAGCACACATGTGCCCACACATACACAGAAAGTAGATAAATTAATTGATTAAAATGTCTACAACTCAGTATTTGAAGGGACAATCTGTGTTGCTTTAGTGTGTGGTGATTTAAAAACTTCTTTTTAGTTATTTCTAAAATCTGGAAGTTTTCTTTCTTATTTTTTTCTTAGTTCTACCATAATTATCAAATGTTTATGGGCTGTGAGGGCAGGAACAATGCCTGGTTTGCCAGTGTTTATAGCCCAAATGGCCAAGACAAGTATTTGTTGACTATCTGAGTGAGCACAACATGTTGTGGGCACTATGACTTGTATAATGGTCTTCATAATTGTTTTTGCCGTCTGTGTCATTTACTTGGTAATCATTTCAGGGTTTAAAATTAGATGGAAGTCGTCACATTATTGTTCTTACTCTTGTCAATATTTCCATCACTGTATAGAAACAAATAACATTAACTCTTGATGTCTTGAAGTCTCTCTAAGTTGTGTTTAATTTTGTTTTAACCCCCATTTTCAATTAGTTATTTGCCTAATAAACAATGCATTGAGAAGGGTAGTTAAAGCAGGACGTTAAAAAATAAATTTAGATGCATTTTTTTAATATAATTCAACTCAGAGCATGTACCTACACAGTAATTTTGCATGTGTCTAAATATTTACCCATAAGGTTTTATATAGAGCCAAGTGGCTTTTTTAGGGAGTTAATTTGTCATTTATAAGTCTAACATCCTTATTCCAAAAGCTATACCCACAATTCATGTTTTATGATTCCCACCTTTAAAGTTAAAGCAGGACAAAGGACAGGAAACGGGTCTCATATGTTAAGAATGCTTGCTACTGTTTTAGTGGGCTGAAGTTGGGTTTTTAGCACCCATTTTCGGTGGCGCTCAACTACCTGTGACTCCAGCTCCAGGGAATGCAACACCCTCTTCTGTTCTCCATGGTCATTGCACACATCTGTGCTTATATACACACACACACACACACACACACACACACACACACACACACACACACACCACACACTAAAACAAATTAAATATTTAAAGGGGAAACAAAAATATAAAGATAATAGGTCGGCTCTAATTACAGAATTTTTGTGTTTACAACCTCAGTTCTGACAGAATAGTATGATTAATTCCTAATTTTAAGCTGCATAAAACAATTAATTCTTATAGGAACAAATCTCTGTTATCTTCATAATTTAGGTTTTACAAAGTTACACTGAGGACATGAACACTTTTGGCGAAATAAAACTGTCTCTCAGTGAGTGTAGCTCTATTGGTGAGATTCAAATTTTATCTTTGAGCTCCAGAGATAATTGAGTCTCCTTCTCTGTGCATTGCAGGAAAAAGAGGAAGCACGTATTAATCCAGGGAATCAGTTAAGACAGGTGAATGGAAAGAGAGTGCTGTGTAAGAGAAGGAAGTGAACCCACAGTGTGCAGAGACTGTGCTCTCAGAGCACCCACCCTCAGGAGAGCAGGCCAAGTCCAAGAAGCTCTTAGCTCTGCTTTGAAAGGAAATGGAAATCACAGGTATTTCCCCTCAGTTGACCAGGACCTGAGTCTGAAAATCTTAACATAATTTCTTCAAGTGAATCTATTTCTTCCTCCAAGGAAATACTGTGTTTGTTTATTAATTTATTTATATTTTATTGAAGGTTGTAGACACAGTGGCAGAGTGTGGAGGTCAGAAGACAACTTAGGGAGTCAGTTTTCTCCATCCTCCATGTGGTGTCTGGGAACGAACTCAGGCAGGCAGGCCTGCTGGCAAGTAATTAATGAAGAGGTTTAGACTCTTCTCTATATTTTAATTTAAACCAAAACCGCATTTTAGGGCCACAGGAGTATACCGTATGTGTGTGTAGAATTCTAGACTCACCTATTTCATTCACAATGCTGCAACTGTGAGAGCCTACTGTACTTTTTTGACGGCAGATGTTTCTTCATTATATGAGAAGATGCTACTTTTAAAAACTAAAACAAAACTAATAGTTTTCAAAAAAGGCAGGAGTGCCCTTCCCCTGTTCAATGTATTTTATGTTTTTTTTTCAGATACACATCCATCCATGTTGATTTACTTATAAGATTTAAGTAGATACTTCCTCATCCACCGGGCCACAATATGTCTTAAAGTGAGCAAAGAGATGAAAATAAAAAAGTAAGTAAACTTTTACAGTTGACAGACTGCAAAGGGATAGAAATAAAAAGTAAGCAGCGTTGAAAACTGAAATAAGAATGGGCTAGCATGGCATAGTACAGTGTTCATAGGGTAGAAGAGATGAGATGAACTGTTTTTATAATATAAGAGCCACAATGAAGATATAGGATGAGTTGAATAGTGTTCTTTAAAACAGCACTCTACCACCTAAACAGATGGCTCATTCTTGCCTTCAGTATATTAAAAACCACACAATTTATATTGCACCCAGTTCTTATGAATCTTTAGAATGATTGTGCATAATGTTTTTCTTCTGTGTATATCTTCCAAATGTTCTGCCATATTTTTTCCTCCTGGGGGGAGGGGAATTCTCAGCCCATGGAAGGTAATAAAGTAGTTGAACTCAGCAAATAAAATGTATTTAAAGGCTTAGTAATATAGTGTGTGTTCCAAAACACCTAACACCCCATCTAGCTTCTTTTGTGTTTTCTCCTAAGTACTTTATTGGAGTAGAGCCATGGTGTTAATGCCTGTCTTTAATATGTAACTCCAATTCTTAACTTTGGTTTTCTAAAATGAATAGCTTGCACTGTGGTGGCTGTGGGTGTGTGACTGGGTATGTGCGCATGCTTGCATACACGTTTATAAAACTACATATCCTCAGCCAAAGAAGAGGGGATGTTTCCCCGGGACAGTTTGTGAAGTTCCCTTCACTTTTTATGCCGATAATCTTGACAGTGAGCGTCCTGCTTGTGAAAACAGTTTGGAGAGGCACGAGCTTCTGAGCCTTGGAGAAGAAGGAAGGGAACTTTGAAGTGAACTTAACCAAGCACTCAAGGAGCCTCAGGCCAAGAGCTCACAGCCGTGCACATTTGCATAATGCTCTCCTGTGGTTTATACAGACACACATGTCTCTCCACACAATTAAGTGCTGTCTTCAGAGCATCCCGGGGCAAGGCAGAGAGACTGAAAAGAAATAATTAAATGAAAATCACATTTTTCCTTCTTTACCAAGGGAGAAAGATAGGAGGTATTGCCTCTCCGAGTTTCATTGATATTAAAAATCATATTTTTAAAAGGAGTAAGTACAATCCCCCTGTCTGCATCTCATCTCGGAAGGAAGGTTTATCTTTAACTTTAAGGTGGAAAGAAAAATCGTGTCGATGTGACGGCTTCACTGACTGTTTAAATGCGACTTGAAATTTCATTTGAACTCTTAGAGTGCCCTGAAGAAATGTTTCTTTTATTTCTTAGAAAATAATATCATTCTTTTCTTGACTTCTTCTTTATCATACAGCAGCTCAATGTCTGACTTGCATAAAATCCTAAGAGCATTTAGCCACCTGTATAGCCATTCCTAGGAAAGTGAGGAAATCCATAGTGAAGCTGAGACATTTCAGTGCTCATTCCAATCCTTCATTGACATCATAAATAGTAACACATTCCCTTTTGTTAGCTCCCTTAAGTGGGAAAAGACTGCCCTGATCCAAAGTTTCTAGAGTCCTTTCTTAATGGAAGACAGACCATGAGTGTAGTGGACATATTCATTCCAACCACTGTGCTATTCTGATTATTAACTAGTTGGTGCAAAGGAAACGTCATTGTGCAGGCTGCAATTGTCCAACCAAAAAATTGAAAGTGTCAAGAACAGGCATTCCTCAAAAACAGGTTGACTAATACGGGAGTCACACCTGGTCCTCACACTTCAGTGGTTGCTTTGGGCTTTGCTCTGACTTCCGCTTCTTACTGTAATGGATGATGTCTTATCTACCAGCATACAGATTCATGGGAAAGACAGAATAAATGGCCGAGTCATGTGCGGTACAGAAGGGACTTTCTCCCAGCGTCTCTCAGCATTTGCAGGGTCTGTAGTCAACACTTGCCTACTTAATCTGTTGCTCTGTTTCTTCTATTTCAGTTATCGAGGGTCAACTGGGGTCTGGATTATTAAACAGAGAGCTCCTGAAGCAAACAATTGATGAGTTTTAAATCGAGTGCTCTTCTAAAGAGCCCGATAAAGACTCATAATGCCTCACACCATCTTTGGTCCAGTGTTTCTACATTGGTATTCTCCTCAGCTTCTGCTCATTACCACCATCTCAGTCACCAGATAACTGTTGGCTTGCTTTTCTGTATTCCATGTATACATTAAGCTGTGTGGCAGATGAGTGTACAGATAAAGCACTGGTAGATATACTCCTGTATTCTGTGGTTTGGGGTATCTCCTGGGATATCTCGAAACATACTGCCCTCGGGTGAAGGGAATGATAATGACTTTATTTTTCACTCTTGCACAATCTACCTTAACTTTTCCTGTGGTTACAGGGATCTGGTTTCCCTCTCAGAGTGAACATGGGCTCCACTGTCTGTTTCTCATGAGTGTTGTGTGCTCCATTAAAGCCATGAAAGGAAGAAGAAACCTTGGAGTCTATGAATCTCTTGCAGGCTATTGCCTTGGGAAGGGTCTGAAATGTTGCCAGCATGGAGAAAGATGAGTGAGACACAGCAAAGTGTGGTGGGCTATTATAGCTATGCCTTCTAATGACAGCATTCTTAAATATACTGTAATTGTGTAAAACTCTCTTGAGTAAACTGGTCTCTGGTCACTTCTGGACCAGCCATAAATTCCTATACAACATGTCTCTGACCTAAAAGTTACTCGGAATTAAAAGCTACCTAAAACCTGAAACCTAAAAGAACTGCCTGCCCACTTACTTAACTTAAGCTGTTTCTCTGCTTCTGTAAACAATGCTGGCTTGCTGAAGATGTCTACAGCTGCCTTTCTGTTGTATGTCACAATTACAGTTTTTGCCTTGAAAACCTCAAACAAACTGGAGATCAAGGCAGATTCATGCTATTCTGCTTGGGATAGCTCCACCAGTGATAAATAAACTCTATATGACTTATTCAGGAATCTTGGGAGTTTTTCCTCTTCTAATACTCCATAATAGAAGATAAGTGGAATTCTGGCAGTAGCACTGGCCATATTGAATCCAACACTACTGAAAGACCAACTCATGGTTCAGCTTTTCTCTACTCAGAACCAGTTAACTCTTTTCATTATTAAGCCTCTGGATTGGGCTTTATTATTTGGAAACAAGATACTTGGAGAGAGGTGGCCAAAGCAGAGAATGGTGCCTCAGCCTTCTTGCAGACCACACTAAACCAGGAGGCTTTGGAGTGTTTGTAAGCTTTTGTCTAAGCTCTCAAGGAGGAAGTTTCCAGAAACAAGCCTGACTTCTAAGACTATATAACTGATGGCCTGCCGTGGAGGTGCTCCCTTGCCCGGGATATGCTAGAGCCACTGAGCATCCCTAGACTCCTGAGAACTTCTGTCTTCACCTACAAGTCTCAGGGTGAAATTTCACTGACAGCCTTTGAACAACTCAGCCACTACATTTGGCCTGGGTGTCTTCCTGTGCTTCCCATGGCTGAATTCTCAGACCTGAGTACCACCAGTGCTTTCCACAGTATGTGACATTCTGTTTCCGAGAACTTACTCCAAGTCCAGATTTGTTCTTTGCTTTTCCCTGAGTATGTGTATGTGATGTGTATGGATGTGTACATCACCGTTTGCTCGTGTACAGGCATATATGTCCATGTAGGTGAGTCTGCATGAATGAGTACACATGTGTGGAGGTCACAGGTTGACTTCAGGTGTCTCTTTCAATCAGTCTCTTTCAATCAGTATTCATTGAGGTAGAGTCTCTCAATTGAACTTGGAGCTCACCCCTTGCAACCCATCTGGCTAACAGGTGGGCTTCCCTGCCCATGTGATGTGTAGCTGGGTGGAAACATGAACTCTGATCCCGCCTCATGCTTGTTGCTTATTGCTAGTAAATCAAGTACTTTAATCACCGAACCACCTTCTGAGCCCTCCCCCATCAAATTCCTGAGCCCCACACTCCAACTACTACACCATATTATTTGAAATTGAAGCTCTATTTAATGATCTCCTCTCTCCCCTCCCCAGCCCAGATAATTCAGATATTCCAGCTTGACAGCAATTGAATTAGATAATCTTTAAAGTTCCCACAAAGCCAACATGTCACACAATCTTTTTCCCAACTGTCTTCCACATTTGTAAGTAGGACACTGAACTCCGGCAGGGAAATAGGTCAGCCAGTTTTCTGTGTCCAACATTCTTAGGGTCAGAGACTTCTCCCAGAGTGTTCCTGAATGGGATAGAGACAGATATCTATCATGGGCTGCTGATTCCAATGCCCCCCCCAGCAGTACAGTAAAGCAACAGGCTTGGTGTTTATGCATGGAGGAACACTAATGGCCCTCTCTACCCTGAAGATGCTGTCAAGGAAATTTCCTCTGCTCCCGGATCCCTTCACAGAACATCTGTTACCAGGATGTCCATGTAACTAAACCCAAGTCTCTTCCCCTGGGTTCCCTTAATGAGCATCTCATGATTGGGTTACATCTTTAGCCAGGATCCCAGGGTTTTCTGGTTGTTAGACTGTAAGAGTTAGTTTTTTTTCCCCTCTAGAAGTTCATAAATACAACTCCATGGAGTATCCTCATGTAATTATCAGTTGCCAAGAGGACTGTTAAGATGATGCAGTGTTTCATTTGACAGAAAGAGTTCTTTGATGCAGTGGTTATTTATACCAAGGGAGCCCTCACTGGGTGCAGGTGTTTCTCTTTTGCTTTTTTATTAGCACATATTAATTGTATAAAATAACAGAATTCATTGTGTTTTGCATACATGCATACAATGTGCTTTGATCATATGAAAACTCAGTTTTCAGTTTGAGTCTTTGTTTCTATGCTAGGCCATTAAGATCATGCAGTTAGGAAGAGACAATGAGGAATACTTATGAGCCTGGAAATCTTAGTCTTCCTGTTAGCCTTTCCTATCTTCTCCTGCAGGAATAGAACACATTTGTTGACCCTGCCCATCAGTGGGAACTAAAGAAGTTAC
This sequence comes from Cricetiscus sungorus, assembly GCA_030556225.1. Classification (NCBI taxonomy): domain Eukaryota; kingdom Metazoa; phylum Chordata; class Mammalia; order Rodentia; family Cricetidae; genus Cricetiscus; species Cricetiscus sungorus. Next base: position 5,922,859 of record JANBXA010000730.1, on the reverse strand, counting down.
TTGATTCTACAACTGTATCAAATCTAATTTCAAGCATATTGATTGGTTGAGCCATTGAGGGTTGAAAACCTGTTGAAGGGACCAGAGTACATCCCTGAGTTAACTTGCCCACTGATGGTTTTCAGCGTAGCACATAAAAAGCTAGGGTGGGAATTAACTGAAATGTGTCTTAAGAGCCTCACAAAGTATCATGGTGCAGATTGATGTGCCATCATGCACAGTCTACACAGAAGATAAGGGCATCATCAGCTTGGCCTGCCCACTACCATGGTTACAAGGATGAACTTCCTACAAAGGAGTTAAACAATTTCTTTCATGCTCACCCATGAGCTTTTAGCATATCCGTGAAGTAATAAAAATATAAAGTGTGTCTGGAGAATGTCTAAGCCTTAAGAGTACTTGCACATAGGCCTGGTGACCCAAGCTCTATCCCTGGACTCCACATAAAGATGAGAGAGGAGAACCAGCCCCACAAAGTTGTCCTCTGACCTCCTCAGACATGTCATGGCACATGTGCACACATATATACACAAATCATATGTAAACACAAAATAATGATGCGTTTGTAAATTTTAAAAATATTTACAAGTATATTTTAAAAACTACAAAGTCTACTCTACATTCAGAAAAAGGGAATGCTGAGCTGGCTCTCTGCTGCTCTGCTTGGAGAAGACCTTACACCCTGAAGGCCTCTTTTCTGTACTTCCAAGTCATCAAAGACATCGACTTGGAATGTGTAGTTCTTCCTTTGACTCGTGTGTGAAAATCTAGACTTTTCTCTTCTGTTTGCTGCTGCAGAAGATTTGTGCAGGTGTTGTACAAGAAAGTTAATCAAAGCATGTTCAGATACATTTACCCAGCATTAGTGTGTCACAATGGTGTCATTATTGTTAATTACTAACTTGTCATCTCATTGGGCCCATATTACATTCCAGATCTTTTTGTTAATTCTCTGTGTCTCAGAGGAAATGAGTGAGTCTGGTTTTCTGATTGAGTGGATTGTGTGCTTCTCTAAAGATGTGCAATTTATCTCATGAAACTAACTTTTTAAAAATTAAACAATAAAGGTCCTTGAAAGACAAGAAGGAAGTCTGCCTCTGACATGACAATGACAAACGTATCAATGAATGTATTACTAAAGTACCTTTCCGTGAACAGTTTTAAAGCCCTACAGTCTTCCAGAGGCACTTGTTCATGGTGGAACATTGTCAAATATTCTAGAATCCACTGCCATTAGCAGTGTGAATATGTGGAGAAACTATTCCCTGGAATGGCTACCCCAAGGTCCACCCATATCTTCTGGTCAGAAAAAAGAACACTCCTTCATGGGAATCTGAATTTGGGGCCTTGAGAAATGACTCAGGAGATTAATTCCTTACATTCAAGCAAGAAGGCCCCAGTGACATTCATTAAAAAATATTATTCACACATGCACTGTCATCCCACTGCAGTGAAAGCAGAGCAGGGCCAGTGGGGTTCACTGCCATCCAGTCCAACCGAATTTGCAAATGAAACAGTGTATGGAAAACTAAGGTGAAGAGCAATGGAGAAAGATACATCATATTGACCTCTGGCCTCTATGATCCTGCACACATGTGCTCAGAAGCAAACACACATACACACACACACACACACACACACACACACACACACACACACACCACACAAAAACCTTCAGTAGGAATGTCACAAATATTCTGGTGGCTCTTATCAACCACATAAAGATGTCTTTTAAATTGCATATTTGTTAAAGAAATTGACCAGTGTTCCTGTCTACCCATGAGATTCTACAAACTTCCTTGGTGTGTTGGAGGGTGTGTGAAGAAAGGACCAGCCAGTGTGTGTATGTGTGTGTGTGTGTGTGTGTGTGTGTGAGTGTGTGTGAGTGTGTGTGTGAGTGTAAGTGTGTGTGTGAGTGTATGTATGAGAGTGTGTGTATGTGTGAGTGTATGTGATTGTGTTTGCGTGTATGTGTGAGTGTAAGTGTGTGTGTGAGTGTGTGTGTGAGTGTAAGTGTGTGGTGTGTGTGTGAGTGTATGTATGAGAGTGTGTGTGTGTGTGAGTGTAAGTGTGTGTGTGAGTGTGTGTGCGTGTGTGTGTGAGTGTAAGTGTGTGTGTGAGTGTATGTATGAGAGTGTGTGTATGTGTGAGTGTATGTGATTGTGTTTGCGTGTATGTGTGAGTGTAAGTGTGTGTGTGAGTGTGTGTGAGTGTATGTATGAGAGTGTGTGTGTGTGTGTGTGTGTGTGTGTGTGTGTGTGGTGTAGTTGTAAACCATGGTTCACATGAAGTGATGATGTATACTCCTTCTCACTACTCAGTTGAAAATTAAACTAACTTGTAAACACCTAAATTGATATTTTCCTTGATGATTCTGCCAACTGCCTCTCAAATGTAGGAGGGCAATGAGAAGACATGGCCAAAGGTGCTGGCCTCTAAGCAGAATGACTAGAGTTGGATCCCCAAAACCCACAGGGCAGAAGGAGAAAAGGGACCTCTGACTGACTGCCACATGTGTGCCATGGAATGTCTCCTACAATAACAATAATTATCATTACTTAAAGTGTTTATAAAAAATGAAAAACTAAGTGGAAAAGATGAGCAGACTGGTTGTGGCATATTAAATTATGAGCAAGAAATAATTTGAAGATTAGAGCAGCTGTTTGGGAGTGGGGACTCGAGTAAGAAAGGCATTGGGTCTGTTCGTCGGTCTCATGTATCTGCTATGCGTTCTCTCTGCCTTGGAAATCCCCTCCCCACAGTTTCTGGATCTTGATGTTTAATTTAACACAAAGGTCTTTGAGACTCACAACAGGGGGTTGCTCCTGGTCGTTCTGGAGTTGAGGAAATTGAAATGTACATGTTTTTTCTCATTTATCAAAGAAGGGCAAGAATCTAAAGTGACATTTTATATCAAATGAATTATGAACTGTGTACTCTGTACCTAAGGGAACAACAACTAAATTAGGGTTTTAGATAAAAAGGACAGCATGACAGACACACACAAAAATAGGTTTTTAATAAAACATACAGTAGTTTCTGGTACTGTGTCTAACAGCGACATGTTCTCTTGTAGTGGAGGCTGGAAGTGCATGCAGCCTGTTCAGAATTCTGTAAGATTTAAGTGTGTTTGAGAGAGCTCCATAAAGGACTAAACATAAGTTTCATATGCCATGGCTTATTAGTCAGGGAAATGGTCTCAGAAATCATGGGCTTTCTTTTTCCTTCAATTCTTAATTTTTTAGAAAAAAAAACACCCTACAAAGTCTTACTTTCTTGGAGAAGCCAAAAATGTAGGTTATGTGCAGGGAAAATGTTATATAGGATAAAAATGACTTCCATGAATATGTCATGTGCCATCCCTCCACTGTCTGTAGCACCTAACATGCACACTCTCACACAAGCAAGATGCTCTCATTGGCATCCAATGTTCTAAAATCACAGGGTCTAGTTCAAATCCTAGTGTCTGGTCCTGTCCTCTGTATGACCCCAAGTGCCTTTAGCATCATGCGCGTCCTCAGATTTTCTGTTTGTAAATGGGAAGAGATGACAGCATTCACACAGGAAAACTAAGGCTGACAATTCTTGCAGCACAGAGAACATGAAGCTGTGAGCATGGAAATTGCCTTGGAGTGCCCCACATTTGCCGACATTGGATTCCTGAGATTAAGGTACCTCTAGGACTTAATCTCCAGGTGGAGGCAAACTAATATGGCTGGTAAGCAGTTCACTGTGTAATGGAATATCCTGGGAATTAGGAACACGTTCTTCCAGGCCATGCTGCTATGCCCTACCTTATAACATTGTAATAGAAAATTTAATATATTAAGGTAAAAAAGCTTGGGAAGTAATAAAAAGTGATTCTTTTATTCAGGTGAGGTAGTACACACCTTTAATCCCAACACCTAGGAAGCAGAGGTAGGTGGATCTCTGAGTTCAAAGCCAGCCTGGTCTACAGAGTGAGTTCCAGGACAACCAGGGCTATTAACACAGAGAAACCCAGTCTGGAACCACCCCCACGAAAAACCCCACACAAACACTAAACTAGAAACCATATATACACAAAGACTCCTGCAGGGCATCTCACTTAACCCTGAGTGCTACAAGGAAGGTCTCTCACTCTTATGTGTATCGCTCCCATCTGCTTCAGGAAGAAGCTTCTTTGATGATGGTTGAGCAAGGTACTGCTTTGTGAATCTAGGAGTATAGCAGGATGTCATTAGGTATCATTTTATTACCACTTCTTTAAAAAAGTAAGAGTGGTATTTGGTTTTCTCTAAGTCCCTGAACTATCTAGTCTCAGGCTCTTGGTCAGGTGTGGATTCTGGCTCAAAGAGTGGAGCTTAAGTCAAATCATATATATTGGCTATTCCCACAAGCTTCGTGTCAACATTGTACTAGCATGTCTTGTGGGCTGGACACCATTTTCGAGCTGAGGGCTTGCGGGTGGGTTGGAATTCTCATACAAAACTGAAGAAGGGACTTTAGAAAGAATGCATTGCTTTGAAAGTTCTAAATTCCCAAGGACCTACATATAAAAGAGATAAAAGTTCTTAATGTTAATTCAACATGTGGTCTATACCAATGCTATATAATGTAAAAGTTATGTGGCTAAATTGCTAGAGATAATTATTGTAATATCCTACATACACTTTTTATTCACATTCAACTATTTATACAATTAACTGTCAAATGGGTTGAGTCAAACTCAGAGTGTTGTGCCTTCTTGAAAATGTGCTCAGCCTGAGAAATTGTCAATTTCTATTCTCAAATATGATTCTAGCTCTAGGACCCTTGATCTGAAAACAGTACCAGAAGTCATTGGGTGCTTTTATTCCTTTCTTCTCTGTTGCTTACATCTCCTAATGAAGAATTTGAATGCTGGGACCTTGTGAGGTGAGACAGTCCTCCCTTGTACATTCAGCTCCTGTAACAAAATGCCTTAGGCTGGCTGACTTACCAGTAACCTGAACTTGTTGACCAAGACACCAGTGTATATGCTTTCTGACATGTGCATATTTTCCTCAGATGTAGCTATCTGCTCACCCTAACCTTCCATGACAGAAAGACCAGGAGTCATCCTGAGTCTCCCCATACAGAGAGTGAACAGATTCAAGAGACCTCGGGGGCCTAAGCCCCTGCTAGTCCCCATCCCCTGTCATCACTCAGGAATGGAGACTGCAATAAATATGCTCTCTATACCGTCTGAGTTTTTCCTGACTAGACCTCAACAGTTGAGTAATCAAATATGAACTTGAATATTAGATATAAGAATTGTCATGGTTAACATGATTTTTTAAAGCAAGTTCTTTTGATCCTTTAATAATTAAATTCTACAAAGATGACTTAATTTTAAGTACTTGATTCTATGTTAGACCCAGAGATTCAAGATAAACTGTTATTCTAAAATACAGTAGCATCTTTGATTCCCTGCCTAGGTTAGTTTCACTGGTCTATTTTTGTGTTAGATATATTTAAAGAAGTGTAACTAAATGTACTCTTCTGTTTTTAATTTACTTTTTATTATTTAAAACAATTTTAAATTTAAATATATTCTAAATGTCCCCTTTCTAAAGAGAGTGGTATGGCCATGAGCTGGAGTACACTTGTTAAAGTTATTTGTGGATCTTTTAAAATTCATTAACACTAAGCTCTTCAGAGAATTGCTTTAACCCATGTGAAATAAACAGATTTTAACTAAAAATAGGATGAAATTAGTCAAATATGACTCTTGTTGTATGCATTTTTAAATTATCTTTCTAATGGATAATAAACTCGAAATAAAGGGTGTTCATCAAGTGGAAAAATAGCAATACTATATAAAAACTAATTGGATAATAAGTGTGATATCAGAAATAATACAAATACTAAGGTACTTAGAAAAGCAGAGGAAATCTCATGTCAAAAGCAAAGATGTAAGTCCAGTGCCTGAATCCAGCAAAGTTCTATAAGGGAAAAGAACAAAACTGGTAGGGTGATTTGAGATAGAAGGAAATCCATCCCTGTGGGTGTTCTGGCCACCCCCTTCAGGGTCTCTAATTAGTCTGACAGTGTGACAGTTCTCTCTAGCTGAACAAACAGTGTATCTAATGAAATTCAAAAACCCCTACGTCATCCACAGCTTTGGGGCATTTCCAATGAAGAGAGGAGGCTTCAGTGTGTCTGATGGTTCCCAGCTGACAGATGCACTAAACTGTTTCTCAGAGTCCTTGGAAGCAAGACTTCCATTTTTTCACATCACAAAGAGAAGGAGGAAGGTGGCTACTTGATCCAATGAGTGCTCGAGGGAGGAGAATTGTTTTTCCTAAAATGATCCATAGCAATTAGCATTTGGTGTCACCTTATTCTGGTGGCCTGATCCACCTTTGCCCCTTCTTTCTGTATGATTCCCATTGTGTACTGGGAACATCCTTATTTCTTTGCCATGCTAACTAAACCATTCACAGTGAATACCGGGCCCTGTCACAAGACTAGTGACTGAAGCCACTGAGGGCTGCCCAGTGTGTCCACGTTAGCTTTGGCAGATACTTTGTGCTGATTTTGAGGCTGTGCTCCCAAAGCTCTGAATTATTGGTGAATTCTACATTCCTACTAGAGATACAAGCCCAGCAAATTAGAAACCGGAGGAAAGTGTTGAACCAGTTTTGGGTTTTATTCAGGTATATGCTCTAAAATAATTCATTCTGTCACTAAGATCATAAACAAATGGCTTTTCTTAAAAAAATAGAATTCTGATAAGTATGTACTTCTTTTACCAACAGAGCTATTGTTTGGTGTGTGTGTGTGTGTGTGTGTGTGTGTGTGTGTGTGTGTGTGTATGAATGCATGGTCTGGGCTTACCTAAGTGTGTGCTTACATGCAGAGAGGCAGGAAGACAGTGTCCAGTGTCCTATCACTCTTCTCATTTCCTTGTGACAGACTGTCAGTGTACTTGAAACCAGGATAGTGGCAAGATAGCCCCAGTGGATCATACTGTCAGTCTGCCCACCTCCCCCTTCCCCCCACACCCCTGCCAGGGCTGGGGTTACAGACTCAGGCAACCATGCCCACTTTTTCCTTTGGTGCTTGGGAGTTGAACTCCGGTCTTCATGTGTGCACCAGGTGGTCTAACCCACTGAGCCATCTCTCCAGCCCTGGACACTGCTTTTGTCTTGAGTTCTTACTGCACTGGAGACAGAAGACCTCAAGAAACTGTGGTCATTTCTCAGTGTGGGATAAAATCTGTAACTCATGCATCTAGTTTTCTGGTTTTCCTCTGGGCCTTTTCTTTCTGGGCCTCTGAAAATCAAAGACACCTTGATGGGTACAAGAAAGCCGTCTCAACAGTCAGAGATGGGAAGGAGCTAAGAAACCCAGGGGCAGAGAGATAAAAGGAGCCATTTTCTCCAAATGCTGCTCCCTGAAAACAAAGCTCCTAAAGATTTAAATGACAGAACTTAAAGAAAACATTTTAAAGAAAAATACCCCTTTCTTTCCATGTCTACTCATCCTACAATTTTTTTCCAACCCTCGGGATGGTGTCCACACTGGAAACTGTTTTCCCATCCCCTGTGAGCTCACAGGTAATGAATGAAAGAGATGGTCACCTTTGTACCTAGGAGAAAGGTCCACTGGCTTGGCCCAGTGTCTTGAGATTCCATTGCTGCTAGATGCAGGCATTCATACACTCATCCTTAATCTTACCAAGTTTCTCTTCCCTAGTCCCACCTACTCTCAAAGAAATATCTTTTCAGGTTGTGTGTGTGTGTGTGTGTGTGTGTGTGTGTGTGTGTGTGTGTGTGTAACACAGTTAGGAATCAGTTTTCTGATTCTACCTTGTCAGTCTTGGTATTGAAATTATGTCATCCAGTTTGGTGGCATTCACCTCTATCCACAGAGTCATCTCACTGGCCACACATAAAACTTTCATAAAGATTAAATGTAATAATACAGAGAAAGCATTAGTTCAGGGCTTGGCTTACAAAGCTTCTTAGTATTAACATGGGCTCTTCCATGAGTCTGTTTTTACCAACGAAAGTCAAGATGACAGTATTTCTCAAAGGGCAACCAGACACATCATTTACATTGTCCATCTATTTAATAACTATGGCAGAATAAATGCAAACTCTACTAAACTCTGAGTTTTGTTCGACTTTCACTGAGCCACAACATTATCTTATGAAATTTTAAAGTTACAGTTCTAGAACAAACAGAAAGGGAAACTGAATGCATTCTCCTGGAACTTCTGACTAAATCTGATAATAGTTCCATGTGACCTTTTTTGAACACTGACTGTCCCCAATAACTGGCAAGCCCCACTGGTTGCTGATATGAAGTGAAGCTTCTGGAGAATGATAAGAAAGCAGAAGGCCTGAGATAAGGGGATAAGATGAGATGGGTAAAGATGAAATTTGCAACTGGAGAGATGGCTCAGTGGTTAAGAGCACTGACTGCTCTTGCAGAGGACCTGAGTTTGGTTCCAAGAACCCAACTCAGAGGTGATTCAGAGTTGTATGTATTTCCAATTCCAAGGGATCCAATACCCTCTTTTGGCCTCTATGGTAGTGTCCTCGTGTGGTACACAAACATACAAACAGACAGTCAAAAGCTTGAGCACATAAAAGTATTTATTTTATAAAAAGAATCTGATTTGAACAAAAATTTCAACCTTCATTGAAGCTTAATTTTTCAATATCATAAGCAACAGTATCTTACATTTATTGAATATATGAAGTGCTTATTCTGTACTATGGAGCCCTCACTGTAACAGGGTACTAAAATGGAGTAAAATATAAAACCATCTCCTCAAACTAGCAGCCCTAGTCTACATTCTTACTCTGCTATAACCAGTTTTGTGCTCTGAGATTAAGTATTTAACTTCTATTAGCTTTGCCCTCTTGAGATATACTACAAAAAGATAAGTCTATGATTTTAGAGCATAATTGTGGGGATTTGAAATCATTATGTTAAAGACACCTGAAACATAGGATGTGTTCAGAAACTTCACTCCTCTGGGGCTGTGTGCAGCCATGGACTCTGTTCTAATCTGCTTGCTACTGTTGAGTGCTGTTCTGTTTGCACATCCTTGGGCTCAAGGTTGACTGTCCATTTGTTAGCACGTCTGCACACTGCCCATAATTAATAACTTTTTAAATGACATATGGTTCCATGACTGAAAATCGAGCCTTGCCTTCTGTTTCAATTTGTTCATGACTCAGTGACTTAGTTTATGTGTCTGAACTTTAATTTAGCATTCTGGAAATTGGAATTTAGACATCCTTGCTTCTCTGTAGCTATTTCAGAATGGGGTGGGGACGTTTGTTGGCTGTAGCTTTGAGCAGGTGTCAGGTTATTCAGCAATGTATTGGGAGTACATATGGATAAAGGGCTATGGTTTTCCTTTTATGTTAACAGAAAAATGTACATAACTTTAAAAGAAATAAAAAGCCTCTCTCATCTCTACAATGAAAAGAAGTTGAGGGCAGAGTCAGAATCCCAGTAGAACCAGCATGGGACCATGACCCCTGCATGCAATGAGCACAAGATGTGGCACAGCCTGGGCTGGACTGAACTGGAGACCCTGGGTAACCTAGATGAGCCACATCAAAGTGCCCCTGGCAGTGCCTGTATAATCCATGGTCCCCTAGAATGTGGTGGTGAGGCACAGAGCAGCCTCGGAAGTCTGAAACTCCCAAACCCACTGATGTTCTCAGACACCCACACTTGTACTTGTACTTGTAATATATATATATATATATATATATATATATATATATATATATATATATATAATTGGTATAACAGTAATTCATTGGGAGTCAGTTAAAAATGGTGCCTATCTAGCAGAGTAATCTTAGTAAGTTATCCACTAGGGGCCAGATGTGTTTCAACTTGTGGAGGAGGCCTTAAAGCCAATGAGAAAGCAGTTGGCTGTTCTGCTCTCTCCCATGACATTCCTCTCACTATTGCTCCAGTGGGTATGTCTTGCGAGGCAGCCCTTAATGGACCACCCAGAGTTCACAGCTGGTGAGTGGTCAGTGCTTTTCTCTTCTGATAGTGTGCACAGTGACTTCCAGCATGTAAACGCTACTCAGAGGAGTGAAACTTCCTGGAAAGTATCAGGTGTGGTTCCTCTGTGCTATGACTCAAGTTACCTTAGTTTCATGCAGATTAACATAGGTTTCTTTCCCACCTTAATGCAGCATTTGAATACACTACTTTGAAACACACACACAGAGAGAGAGAGAGAGAGAGAGAGAGAGAGAGAGAGAGAGAGAGAGAGAGAGAGAGAGAGAGAGAGACTGTGAGAAGCCTGGAATAAAAAATAATGATATATAAGGGAAACACGATGAAATCTTTTTCTTCCTATACCCCTTTTTTCCATTCCTGACAGACTTCATAGTTGTACATGGGAAAAAGAAAAATCCTACATTTACTGTGCAGATCCAGCCCAGAGGGCTGTATAAATGTGTAAGTAGCAAGGCTTAAGGGCATAGGTGGCCTGTCTTGTTTGATTGAGGAACTAAATTGTTTTAAAGGCTATGTCCAAAAGTCTATTATTTTTAAAGTTTAATAAAATCATGTATTCAAAATTATACCACCTTGACTCATCCAGTATGTGATTTATTTTTGGCCTATTGTTCTCTCTCTGTGTGTGTCTCTCTCTGTGTGTCTCTCTCTGTCTTTCTTTCTCTCTCTCTGTCTCTCTCTCTCTCTCTCTCTCTCTCTCTCTCTCTCTCTCTCTCTCTCTCTCTCTCTCTCTCGCCTTCAAAAGAAGGTCAGATTTGAAATTTTATTAAAAACTCCCTTCCTGTGGATTTATAGCTGGGGTAGCTGTTTTACCCAATTGCCATGTAGAATTGGTATTTACTGGGAAGGATGTGTTGATTCAGGAGGCTGTCTGTGGCGTGTTTGCCCCATGAGGGTCATATGAAACTTGAGAGAAGCTTTTTGAGCAACATGGCATCCTGGGGACAATATATTAAGCAGATAGATACAGCACCCCCCCTCCCGTTGGAAACCAGGCTTGGAGTTATGACCTGCTCCCAGTTATTGCTTTCATGCAAAGGGGCCTCTGAGGAAATGGACCCAGAGTAAAAGGGGCTAAGGAGAAAGGCAGCTTTCAGAAGAGAACGGCATGCAGAAATCACGGAAGATGGCCACATCTTGGCAAATGTGTTGCCATTCTATATAATTGAAGTGTGAGGGAACCAAGAAACATGTTTCCTAGCCAGACAGAAGAGACTGGCTGGCACTTAACTTTCTAGAGGACTTTCTGGGGCACTCCTTTCCAAACCTCGCCACAGTCTTGTGGTTCTTCATGCACTGAGGAATTTCAGTATGCATGATAAAACTGTTTTGTTTTCATATTGATGACTTCAAACAAATATTCCTTCATAATTCAATTAATGATATATCCCTCAATATAGAAGAATTAGATACAAATAAGGGTTATGATTTTATGTTACACCTGGTATGTCTCTTAGATGTTAACTTCTGCCTATTTATGTAGCATTTATTTTGTATGTGTGCACTTGTTGAAAATTGACCGGAGAATATGTATTGAGTGAGAAAAAAATATTCAAACTATTTGTGGTCTCATAAAATTTCAGGCCAAACGTCCTTAGCAATGGATCTCTTCCCTCCTAACGATTGGAAGCTGTTCTTGATCTATGTGGCGCAGTCATCTGTGTTTCCTTGGCATGCCATGATCTCCTCCCTCTTCAGGCATCCAGTGCACCCTCCCTCTTGGGTATCACCTGAATCCTTTGCTTTTGACTTGCTAGGTGAGAAGAGGAACTCCACAGAGCAGGTGAATGCCATTTACTAATCACCAGCTGACTCACTTCCCAGCATCTCCTTAGAGGGAAGTTTCTGTCCCGCCCAACCCCACAGCCATTCAGTCCCAAATAAACATACAGAGGGTTATATTAATTATTAACTGTTTGGCTGATGGCTCAGCCTTCTTATTAGCTATCACTCTTTTAATTATTAACTCATTTCTGCTAATCTATGTATTTCCACATGGTCTTGACTTACGGGAGAATGCCCAGACATCCTACTTACCTTCCCAGTAGCTACATGGTATCTTCTTGACTCTGAATACTACCTTTCTCTATTCCTATTCAGATTTTCTGACTGGCATTTAGCCAGTCTCTGGGCAGAAACAGCTTTATTCATCAACCAATAAGAGAAACATATATTCACAGCACATAGAAGGACATCCCCCATCTTATCTTAGTGTGTGCATCTGCTTCTACCATAAGTATGTGTATCTATTCCCAAACCATTCGCCCTGGCTGTCCACTCATGTGCATGTGTACCAGCATGTCTTTCTGTCTACACACAAGAGTTTTCCTCTGTCAATTATTCTTTCTTCTCTCGTGTTACTGTCTGCCTCTAGCTACCCCCACAAGGCTTTTAGTTTCCCCTTGCAATAATCAAGCTTGGTTCCTTTTCCTGTTGCTGGGAGACAACATCCTGACAAATGCAACTTCAGGGAGTAAGGGTCTGTTATTGCTCACGGCTCAAGGCACAGTCCATCATGGTGGGGAAGTCAAGGTAGCCAAAACTTGAAAGTGCTGACCCTCATTCACAGCCAAAAACCAGAGCAGCAAGTCTATGCTAGCTCTCCCTTTCGTGCAGTCTGAGATCCCTGTAGAGGATATGGCTCTGCCTACAGTTAAGGGGTATCCTCCCATATCGTTAATCTAATCAAAACAACTGCCCACACACATACCCAGAGGCCCATCTGCCAGGTGACTCTAATTCTGCCAAGTTGAGAATTTAACTATCATATGCGCCCATGTGATAACTCACTTCTACATCTGTCAAAGACCTTGCCTTGTGTCAGGAAGCTCACTACTTGCTTGACTTCCCTCTCTCAGTGTAGCTGCCAAAGCCCACTTTGTCTGTCCACGCCCCACCCCAATTCTCTTGTCAACCTCCTTACAGTAGTGTGTCCTGAGCACTCTGCCCTGCATCTCTTCCTGGCAGTGCCCCCCCCCACTCAGTACCTCTCAGCTCAGGAATGGCGTTACCAATCATTCAGTTGTCCAGGCTGAAAATAACAGCACTGCCCTTGACTTCCTTATATTCTTATGACAACATACTCCTGACTGGGTGGCAAAATATCTCCCCACCTTCATCATTACTGCTGAAACAAAGCCATTGTCATCTTGTGTCTGGCTTATTTCAACAGTGGTACCTGTATCTCTCTTCTTGTTCCTTGTTCCCATTCCTATACAGTGGTTCTTTCAAGTTTTTAATCATACTGTTCCATTCTTTTTATCAAATGCTTTGGCCCATTTGGGAGGAGATGCTGAGCCCTTCCTGAAACTTTGAATGTCACTCAGGAGGAAGTCCTTGTCTACTGCCTGTCATCTGCTCCAGCCACACTAATCTTTCAGCTGGTCTGTTAATACAGTCACAGCTTTCTCTCTTCTCTGATTTCCTTCTGTTCTCTGGCTACATTGCTCTTCACAGACACCCTCATGGATGTCTCTCCCATTCCCTCAGTGTCTCCACTCAAATAGCATGTAATTACATGTCCTTCCTATCAGTTTCCTACCTAACCTAAAATGCTATCAAATTAAGTTTCATGCCCCATTGTACTCCAGTGTGCACTCATCTCTTACGCTGCTGCTGTTGTGTTTTGTTTGACGTTAGTTTATTTATTGGGAGGCAGGAGGCCGGTATACCTAGAGGTCAGATGACAACTTACAAGAGTCAGTACTTTCCTCGCTACATGGTTCTGGGGATCAAGCGAGGCTCGTCATGCTCAGCAGCAAGCTCTCTCCCCTCTGAAGCACCTCACTGGCCTCCTGTTACATAGGCTTCTGTTTAGGGTTCAATCTCCAGGCTCTCATCATCCAGTATCCCTTCCAACATCTTTTTATTACCTAATCTCTCTACTTACACAGAAGCTCACCAAGAGTGGTGCCTGTTTTACTCGGTGCCGCTTTCCCTCCATGGGAAGAACCCTACTTAACGCTGAGCAGAGCCTCCATAAATGTGTATTGAACAAGTGAATGAATTATTGATGAACTCAAAGCCCTTACCGAAGATTGATGAAACATGTAATCTAATTCTTCCCTTCTCATCATTGCCCATTCATTAGCTTCAATCACAGGCAGGGTCTCCCACACTGTAGAGCACGTGAAATCCACATACTGCTTTACAAGGACATATATATATATATATATATATATATGTGTGTGTGTGTGTGTGTGTGTGTGTGTGTGTGTGTGTGTATGTACATATATATACATATGTATATATATGTATATATATATATATAATGTTGAAAGTGGACCCTCATACTTCATTTGTTTTCATTATAGTAATAACATTATATTACCTACAATGTTAGCAAACAACATTTAATAACATGAATTAATAAATAATATTGTAGTTGTAATTAAACTATGCTAAGGGAAGTTTAGCACAAATGTAGTGGTAACAGTGATGAAGAAGATGATGATGATGAGTCCTAGAATCAAAAGTGAGGTACTCCATTGACATATACTGTGATTTTTGTACCTATCAGGGGAAAATATCCCTGAAAACATAGGCTTGGAGTCATTGAATGATCTTGCTGAAGTCTCAGAGCTCTGTTTAATCTGTTTTTTGAGATTGTGACAAGTTTTGCAACAAATGATAGGACCAATTCATTCAAATTCTGTTGGGACAATTAAATAATCATAATAATCCTGTTAGTTTGGTTTTGTTTTTGAGAGAAGGCTTTATTTTTACTCAATCCTACTGTGCCCACAAACACTTTCCAATGAAATCTCTCAGTTGGTGTTATTTGGTCTTGTTTGAGTAAGGACAGAGTATTTTAGACTGTGGGACACTCTAAGGAAGGAGTTTAGTGTCATATTTTCTTGGGAAGATTCAAGACGGAATGTGTCATCATTACAGATAAATAAGCACAATGTTAGCAAACTCCTTATCCCTCAGAAGGGAAGGAACCAAGCCTGCTGTATGGCTAAGGGGACCACAGGTGACATGAAGACCCAGTCAGCTTCAGAGCTCAGTCTGCTTAGGAAGAGGTTAAATTAAAGGTACCTGATTAAATTTGCTCCACCAAATTTTCTTAAGCTAAGCTTTCAGTTAGATGAATAGAAGTACATGTGGGGATGGGCTTGTGCTCACTGTCTTGAAGCTGGAGGGCTGGCTTTTAAGCGCTGATGTCACTGTGGTGAGAAGACCAGGAATGAAAATGTTAAATTAAATGGACCGTGCTTAACGTCACTGTTGATCCCGAGGAACAGTTTTCCAGTGTGCAGAACATTTCCACTCCACCCAGCATATGTCCCCCACAGTTTTCTCTGCTCTAATTCATCTGTGTTTCCCGACAGCTCCAGATGGCCTGCTGTCTCCCAGGCTTGCATCTGCTACTCCAACCAGTCTTCAGGTTGTCTGGTCTACACCAGCTCGCAACGCTCCAGGCTCTCCCACAGACCAGCCCCAGATGAGGCCAGACCCCTCCACTCAACAGTCTTCTAGAGTGAGCATTCCATCTACTGCCTCTTCCTATGGTCTGCCTTAGACAATGTTCACATGTTTTTAACATTCCCATAAAAATGAGAACCAAATAATAGATCGGTTCTTATGTGCAACAAAATTTGGGTATCTTTTAAAAGTTCAAACAAAGAAAAACATGAACAAACAATTTAATGAATATACATTTGCTTTACAGAAAAATAATCTAATGTTTGTTTATGTAGCATGGAAAGCAAGATTTTCTCACATTCTTTAAGCCTTGCATGAATACAAGGAACAGAGCTGGCACTGGCAAACTGGGCTGGACTGTGAAGACCCTTCACCAACTGCAATGTCCACATAGCAGCCACTGTCCTTGCAACCAGAATTTATGTCTTTTCTAAACACAGGAGCATGCATTCTCTCTCAATGGCTGCTTATTCTGAAGTAGATATAATGTGATGGCCTAAAATAATATTACTTAAATCTATGTTCATATCTCTGAACACTTTTTGCAATATGATTTCACAGATTTTGTTTGTTTGTTTGTTTTATTTTTTTGAATGTGTAAACCTCCCTAATAGGCATTTCTTTCCCACATAAATTATCTCCCAAACCTTCTGCATCGTTAAGCTATAAAGTGAGTGATCTCCAGCCGTTCACAGTGTATGAGTTTCGGTTGGTTGCCACCAACGGCTTTGGCAGTACACGCTGTTCTTGGACCCCACTCATGACTGCAGAGGACAGTAAGTAGGCCAACTACCCAAAGTCAAACATCAGCTACAGCAGGGATCCTTAACTGTCTTATGTTTCTCAAAACAAGGGAATAAGCCCCTTCAAATTTCTTGTCATAGAGTGGCAATATCTCCTTCAGGGTAAGAAAGGAGAGTAGTGGCCAGCGACGGTCCATCTCTACAGAAGGAAGAATATTGTGGACCCCAGAGGATGGAGGGTTGGACCCAGAAACAGAAAAAAGAAATGTCTCAGTCAGTTATGGCATGACAGTGGCCAATCCTTCAGGATACAGGATACTCTTGAAAGGAGATTTTTGTGGTCTTCTGCCCCTTGGCAAAGTGTGACATGCTTTGGGGAACTTCTGGGAGGCAGGTGGCAGCGATGAAATATTGGATTGTAGCATGAGAGTCCTATACTCATTGCTGGAAGCAGCCACCACCCTTCTGTCAAGTTTGGTACTTGACACATGTACCAAACAAAGCCTCCAGGATAGATGGGTGGAGTGTGATGAAAAATAAAGCCAGAGTCATCTGCCTTACTTAACTAACTAAGAAGTCTTTATTGTTTTTAATCCATTAAAAATAAAATTTATAATTAGTTGCATTTAAAAAATAAACATGTGGCTATAACATTTGGTTTTAAATTAACTACATCTACCAAAGCAAACATATTAAGAAAGGTATAATTTTTTTTGCCTGTTTGATTTTAGTAAAGTTGGAAATAGGAGCAAACTAATAGGGGAAGGACAACAGTGTTTTTAAACAATGGGCTCTGGGGTTTCATCCTGTCAAGTCCTGTAATCACAGACTCCTAAGCAGTTGTTGTTCAATGTTCATTTGCCATTCTGGTTTTATAGCCAACAAGCACAGAGTGACCTTCCAAACACCTAGCTACCAATACAAAGGTATAATATTTAAAACAATACAAGTTTTGTATTAAAAAGATTATTTTATTTTGTGATATTCATAATGACTTTAAGTACTTCGTGATAAGACATAAAATGTGACTGAATCAACACAATTTTACCTCTTTAAAGTTCACTTTTTTTTTCAAATGCCATTCGGAACAATATATATACGTCCTCATTCCTTCCAATTCTTAATTATTCTGGGAATCAAGTTAGATAATTTACATGGCTGCGTTAAAAATTTTTGTCCCAGGGTGCCACTGCAAATACCACTAGTGCAGAGCAGAAATGTGCCCAAGTTTCAGGAATCATCAATATGTAACCTTCAGGTAGAGCGTTGCACACACCCTAGGAAATCAGACCCCGTAGTCACCAGTGGTATTCAGGTTTATGGACTGGAAAGCTCATATTCAAAACAGATTTTTTTTTCAAGAGACAATTAAAAACTGAAGATAAATGTTTAATCTCCTTAAAAAATACCATGTTTGGTGTCACTCAATAAAGATTATGTAAAAAATAACTATTCAACCCTCTGCAGAGGTAACAGCTCAAGTCAGTGTCAGGCAAGTAGAAAGGGAGAAGGATTTCCTTTTTGTGTTTGGAGGCGTCTTCTCCTCAGTAGCAATCTGGCCACAGTCCTTACCGAATGGTGGGTGGCCATGCCATATTGTCCACAGGTAGGAAAACTGTACACATGCCAGTCAAAGTGGCTGTCCTATTGCCCATTAGTTCAGAACTCTTTGTTGATCAAATTCATCTTCCATCACCTCTTACTATAAGACTAATCTTGTAGATTGCAGGTAGTTAGAATTTTTATGCAGAGACCCTGCCATTTGGTAATGTGTTGAGTTAGTGCTCAATTTCTTTCTCCCCTTAACAACAAGTAGTATTTGATTATCTACCAGGTATCAGCTCAGAACACCAGTCATTATTGCTGTTTAAACACTTGCTGTGAGATGAATGGGAAGCTCCTTCTCCCACTTTGCATATACACTAAGTCACACACAGTAGCAAAAGGCTGGAAAGTAGCCACATGCCCCTGCAAGGCAAGTGCCCAGTGTACACTCACCCCTGGGACACGGTGACAGGATGCTATATATTTTGGATGTCAGTAGAAATGGATACTATCTCTCAAAGGAGTTGCAATTGAGTTGACAAAGGCTGAATGATTGGCACTGGGCACAAGCAGTTTTTCTGTCAAGGCTAGAGTGCATAGCTTATAAAGTACCCATGCTGACAGATCCATGCCAGAATCACACTTGGACCTTGGCGCCTCCTGTTTGCTGGAGTAGCTATCAGTGGAGACAGTTCCCATATCATCTTACAGAAAGAAACAGAGAAGTCATCTCATGCCCATATTTGAATTCCCTGCCATCAACAGAGGTCTCTTTCTTTCCGTCACAGACACAGAACTACCTGTTGGACAGGTAGAGTCACACATGGCAGGATTTTTCATGTGGTATTTTGAGGCAATGATATTCATCAAAAATGTGGCAGGAAGAGAGACCTATGAAAGAAGGGATTTTCCTCCCCAGACTATGTTAGATCTAGGAGCATGTGATCCAAACAGCAATACCTAATGGCTGAAATTTTGGTATTATTAAACTAGAAATAACTATGCATCCAGATACTCTGATACTGTAGCGAAAATCTCTTGTATTTTCAGTACTATGTGCCATATGTAAATGCAGAAACTGTAGCTTTGGGAAGCAGGTCTCTTTGATCCTCTAGTTGATAGTGTTAGCATCTTTTGCCTGTGAAAAATCTGAATCCAGAGAAATGTAGGCAGTAATGAACTTCACCCTCAAAAGTCAGCCCTCAGATTGGAAAGATATTCTCCTGTACAGGAGATACTAGGCATTAAAATGTTTTTCCCCCAAATAATTTGTCATTTGCATCAGAGTGCCACCAATATCCAGCTAAATGCATTGTTAAAAATCTAGGATATGGATACCACATAATAATAATTCACCTTCCTGTGAATATTTTAAGTCCTGTTAAACATGTGTTAATAAAAGATGTTGTTGCAGCCAACTTGGTCAGTGTAGTGTTTAAGAACCTGTGGACAGATCAAAATAAACAACATACAATTTTTAAAATGTATTAATGGTAGGCCAAGCAGCTGACATGTCTATAGCTTGCAAAACTATGTAGTGATTATATTAGACTACTTAATATAGTAGGTAGAATAAGATACCTAGCAGCTGAAAATATTTTCTACTCAGTGTATGTATATCTCTCTCTCTCTCTCTCTCTCTCTCTCTCTCTCTCTCTCTCTCTCTCTCTCTCTCTCTCTCTCTCTCTCTCTCTCTCTCTCTCTCTCTCTCTCTCTCTCTCTGTCTCTCTCTGTGTGTGTGTGTGTGTGTGTGTGTGTGTGTGTGTGTGTTGCATATACTGTGGAAGTCAGAGGGTCAGAGGTTGGGCGTCATTCCTTGGGAAATGCTGCCTACTCTTTTTTTATGACAGTCTCTCATTAGCCTGGAACTTGCCAAGTAGGCTAGATAGGGTCATGGCCAGGGAGTTTCCACGTGTCTTGTCTGCATCCCTGATACTAGGATTATAAACCCTTGGCACCACATCCAGATTTTACTATGTGGGATTAAGCATCAAACTTAGGTCTTTGAGTTTGAGAAGTAAGCCATCTCCCCAACCCAAATTGTTGATATTTTCTAAGCCATACAGAATGGTGCCCCTTAGGACTGTGATCATTCTACAGTTCCCATATACTGACAGCTGTTTTGTGTGTAGTATGTGAATGTAAAAATTGTAGTTTGCATCACGGTTCTGTGAACTTCAGTTTAAATATAACAGATCACCTTCTCCTCCTAAAATCCAGCCCCATGTAAAATAAAAGTTCACCCATTTCACCATTAAAGAAAAACTCAAAGACCAGGGAGAGTCAGACAATCTGTTCCTAATAACTATTTTCCAGGTAAGGAGACTGAAATATTTAGTTATATTTAGACTGAAATGCTTAGGTTTTTTTCCTTCTTTTTTATTAATAATATAATTTAAAATTTTTACATGTGGATCCCAGTTTCCTCTCCCTTCCTCCCTCCAACTCTCCCTCCCTCCTTCCCTCCCTCTTACCCTCTTTCCCCTGTGACATGCACCCTGGCCACCCTCCCCTCCCATCCCCCCACCCCCATTCTGCTTGTATGCTGGCTATGCTATCCAGGTTGGGTCATATAAATCTGTCAAGTCATTTGAAGTAGGGACTAGGACTTATCTCCTGTCTCTAGGCTAAGGGGGTATTCCTCCATGGGGGATGTGTCTGCAAGGTCCTTTTGTGCACCAGGAATACATCCTGTTTCTACTGTCTGAGGTCCCCCAGACTGCTCAGTCCTTCTAGCTGAGACCCATGTTCAGGGGGTCTGAGTCAGTCCCCTGCTGGGTTCCCAGCTATCAGTCTTGTGGGGGCATTAGCTCCTCCTTGTTCAGGTCAGCTGTCTTTGTGTGTTTCTGCAACCTGGTCTTGTCTCCTCTCTTTGCATCTGGTTTCTAGTTCGACTCAGTGTTTGGTTATGGGTGTTTGCTTCTGTTTACAACAGGTACTAGATGAGGGCGCCATGATGGTGGATAATTTAGTTGATGATCTCACTATCAGGGAAGGGCATGTATGGTTGCCTTTCCACGGTTACTCGAAGTTGGAGTCGGTCTTGTAGTTCTCTAGACCTTTCTTTAGGTTCAGTTTTCTCTTCAAACCAATAATGGCTCCCTCTTTTATGTCCCCCCACCTCTCTCTCTCACCCTGACTCAATCTTGAGAAAATTACATCCATAGACTTGAAGTGATGAGATCAATTAATGAAATTGCTTCCTAAAACCATTGCTAACCTCAAAACAAAACCCCAAACAACTGATTTAATGATCAGACATTTTAAAGAATTTGACCATTACCTGAAACTTGAGATTTAAAATTTCATATTTATATAACTTTGAAGATCTATTTTTAATTATGTGTGTAGGGAAATATTTACAGGTGCCCACAAGGTACAGGATCCTTCTTGGAGTTAGGGCCACAGGCAGTTGGGACCACCCATCATGGTTTCTAGGAACTGAACTGAGGGTCTCTGAAAGAATAGTGTGTGTGTGTACCCTTAACTGCTGAGCCCTCTTTCCATCACCCCAATCACAACACATATTTATATTTTTTAAGCTTAAATCTAAGTGGCATTGTTAAACAACATTTTGGAATCGGAGCAGTTTATTCTGAGGGTTCGCATAGATACTTTTCATGTTTGTTTGTTACCTTGCTAGATAATTTTTTATGAGTTTGTCTTCAGTGTGATAAAAAGAGACATCACCTTACATACACTATGATATTTAAGGGCTATTAGCATATTTTGGTGATGCAGTGCATGGAACCTAGGATTTTTTCTAATTTTATAATTGCATGAAGTGGGTGTTTCAGTTTCCTTCTGTTGCTCTGACAAAAATAATGACTAAAAGTAACTTTGGGGAGGAAAGTTTAATTTGTCTTACACTCCTGGGTCAGTCCATCACCAAGTGAAGTCTGGGCAGAGACACCATGACCAAGGCAACTCCATTGAAAGTAATAATAATATAATGATAATAAATAATAATTAGGGGCTTGCTTTACAGTTTCAGAGGTTTAGTCCATTATCATCATGGTGGGGAATGTGGCAGTACACACAGAGCTGGAGTAATAGTTAAGAGATTACCTCTTGACCTGTAAGCACCAAACACAGAGACATCATGGGGTTTTAAAACATCAGAGCTCACCCCTATCCAGTAATAAGGCTACATTTCCCATTCTTACTAATCCTCTCAAAGAGTGCCATTCCCTGGTGAGTGAGCATTCAACTATATGAGCCTATGGGGGCCATTCTTAATCAAACCACCAGATTAGCTAACTGTTTTATACAGCCCAGGACCACCTACCCAGGGAATGATGCCACTCACAAGGGGCTCCTGCATTGATTAACATTTATAATAGTTCAACCAAACAAATGCTGTGTGCACACATACTCATACACACGCACACGCACACACACACACACACACACACGAAGAGAGAGAGAGAGAGAGAGAGAGAGAGAGAGAGAGAGGAGAGAGAGAGAGAGAGAGAGAGAGAGACAGAGAGAGAGAGAGAGAGAGAGAGAGAGAGAGAGAGAGAGAGAGAGAGAGAGAGAGAGAGAGAGACTGTGACAGGCATGGACACAAGAGAAGATGAATGAGACATTGTTCTTCCCCGGAGGCTTCTGCTAACTAACTAGTGTAAAACACAGAAAGCCAGTCAGGAGTCCATACAGCTGAGGCACTCAGGAGGGTAAGAGCAATTACTTCAAAACAAGGTGGTAAGAAATCCTACAGGCTGGAAAGGATGAGAATAGGTAGGGTTGGTGTATATTTGGTGTTTTCTTTAATATCATTTCAAATTGGCTTTATGGCAACTGGTCTAGGAGCAGGGGGGCATGGAAGTGCCACCCCCAGCACCTGAGCAGTGCATGGGGGGGCTTTCAGAGTGTCTGTGGAAGAAGGAGGAGGGGACAGCAGCAGGCAAAGCAGAAGGCAAGAAATGAAGCATGACCTGTAGTCTTTTCTGTGGCCTCTGGCATTGACCTTCTTGCCATTAGAGAACATTTTAATCACAGAGGTTCCTAACAAAGCGTTGCACTATTTAAAAGTGAGTGAGAAAACTCCATAGGGAGAGGAAGCCACTCGGAACCCCCTTTCCCTGTTCTTACCTTGGCAAACAGGAATCAAACATTCAGTCACATGAAAGGGAAGTGAAACCAGCAAGTACAATGAGCTGGTGAAGATCATCTAGGGTAGGGGTTCTCAAACTATCTATCATCATGTAAATGTGTGTCCTTGCAGTGCTTAAATTTAAAGGTAATACTGCACTGCAAACTCTTTTATTATTAGTGTATTTTAGAATGTGAAGCCGTAAGAAGGATTGATGTAAAGGAAAGTGAAGATATTTCAAATTGTGGTGAATGTGATTGTAAATGACTGTCCATTATGGCCAGTTCAGATGGGCGCCCATTTCAAAGGAGTTGTCCCAGCTAGGCCTGTTGACTGTCACAGCTCCTCATGGATGAGTAGGGTGTGGGTCACAAGACCTTCACCTGAGTATCCAGCCACTCACGGCCACATGTAAGCAATACTTCCTTAATTGCACTTGGCTTAGGGGACGGGCTGGAGTGTGTAGGCTTGAGGAGATTGGTGGAGGGAGGTTCCATTTCTGCAGCTATGAGACAACTATATCTCTACTGGGTGAAGGCTTTCCAGGTCTAGCCTGTCGTGGAAGGAGGACATGCACCCCTGTAAATAACACCTCACCTGTGCTTTGCAAGGTAGCCCAATCAATCCATTGTTCCCTTGTGAGTTTGTCAACTATGCCTTTGTTTGTTTGTTGGGACCTTAGGAAGGGTAGACATTGCTTGGACTTTCTCCTGGGAAGAGATTTTAGCCACAGCACCTATATTAGTAACAACATTTTTATTAATGGAGAAATATGAACTCTGAATTTCAGGCATGCTATGTGGTCATTTTATTCCTACTGCGTCAGATCCCTTTCCCAAATGCTCTGAATATTAAGGGGTGGAAGCTGCCCTGTTTGCACTCTCATATGCTAACATGCTTGTCTATTTTACAGACAAAAGAGATTTGAGAAAAAGGCCCATTTTCTTTATGTGTAGGTGTTTTCTTCATGTATGTCTGTGAACCACATGTATGCAGTGCCCATGAAGACCAGAGTGTGTTGGGTCCCTTGGAACTGGAGTTACAGATGGTTGTGAGCTTCCATGTGGGTGCTGGGAATTGAACCTGGGTCCTCTACAAGAACAGCAATCACTCTTAACTGCTGAGCCATCTTTGCAGACACCAAAGTCCCATAATTACTTCTCTAGTCTTAAATGATGGACGGAATAACAGAAAATTGGATCCATATAGCCTCAGTTTCCCTCCTGGGCTCTTAAATCCACTTTCAGCAGATAAAGCAGGCTACTGTTGCAAATTTAGTCTCCATTTGTGATATTCCTTTTTATCATTCAGATAAAAACCACACAGCAGTGACAAGCAATCCAGGCCTTTCTAGCCTTTCTTACATTTAGTTTAAGAAACTACTAAGTATTTTTTATCATAGTTGCCTTACTGCTGTGGTTACATCTTCACTAAGAGCCTGTTCTATACCAGACCCCTTGACAGTAGTCATCTGTCTATTCTGTCACTTAAATTATGATATCCTTGGAATGCTCACAAAACCTGTGTTTCTTTGAAAATCCAGACTATCCATGTTTGAAAATTGCCAGTGGAGTTTGTAAGATAATCTTTCGGCAGCCACCACGTTTTCATATTAAACACTCAAGAGATAAGACCGGCCCATCTTAACTCACACCTGAAAACTGCTAGCCATCAACAAAGGCAGGGGTCTTCTTGATCATTTTCAGTAGATTTTTCTCTCTCTCATCACCTCAAACACACCTATCAGGAACATTCTAGAACACTAAAACTCCACATAGATTCTTTTACTTGTGCTATCTCACTCATTTAGACCATGACCCTAGGAAACCAAGTTTTCCGAGGTTATTTAAATTAGAATCTGGAAAAGATGGTCTGGAAGAGCAGCCAGTGGCGGTGAGGAAAAGAGCACTGAGAGCAGAGCTGAAGGATTGGTTACACCTGTGTTAACCCAGGTGTAGCCTTTTCTGCATTCCTGAAGACTAAATATTTACACTGTGGGTCTATCCTGCTCGCTCCCTATATCCACACAGCGTGTTTTATTTGCAACCCCAGACTGTTCAAAGAAGCACCTGAAGGGACCAGCTCCTGCTTTGGCAGCCATGGCAGGCTGCAGAAAAGACTCAACATGTGCTTGCCTGATTTTGCCCCTTGGCTGGGTCACTGGGAGGTCAGATTGGTCTCTGGAGACTGGGAGGCAGAAGGTCCTCAGTAATGGATCTCTCACCTGCAGACAGTGCAACACTGCCCTTCCCACCTCAGCAGCTGCTACAATGCTGCTCTTCCGCTGAATCCAGCACACAGCCTTGGACTTCCCTTCCCAGTCTCCTGTCAGGAAGCTGGGAGTTGACTCTGGTCAGGTCTGCAGTTCATGTCCTGCATATTTGTTTTGTGAGGTACACCATGGCACCCTCTTCATTATTGCAACACGAATATTCCCTTCCCTTTATTGGTCTTCTTGCATTTGGCTCTTTTATTATTAGCTGTCAAAAATTCTTTGGGGAAGTTGTTGGGTATAAATAATAAATTGATGGAAGAATTCAT
>JANBXA010000730.1:5730000-5892500 GCA_030556225.1 Cricetiscus sungorus | reverse complement strand
CAACACGGGTTTGGTTTTAAAAAAAAAAGTAAAGCATATGGAATTCTGTTGATTTAACACTAATGGAATTTAATTTTTACATACAGCATATGTGACATTTGTTGTATAAACTGGAAAAATCATAAGATTTTTACTTGCCTTCAGTCAAGTAAAAAACAAAGCAAACAAGCAAACTTAGAATCAGTAGTCATTGTGGAACTGACTTAACTCTGGAAGAGTTTTGTGGGGCTTTGGTGAACTGTTGGTGAATGGCATGTGACATGGCATACATAGTCCCTTCAAAAAGGTGACAGCTATACCACAGATATTCTTCTGCCAAAACTTTAAAGCTAGGCATCATCGATTATAGTAGAACTGAAAAAAAAATACATGTGTGATTTCAGAATATAATAACCCAGTCAAGGACACCAGGACCCAATATCTAGAAGGAGTTAGTCAGCCTTTATTGCCCCCTTTGGGGGCTTGACACTTGCATCCAGGAAAAGGTGGAGAGTGTACATGTCTATCAGATTGCTAGGGAAGTTGTGATCAGCTTGACCAAGAGAGCTAAATTCCATGGTCATGACCACTGGCTCATGAAAACCATGGAAACAGCAAGTCAAGTTTTGATTTGTTTGGGTTTTTTGTTGTTGTTCTTTTTGGGGGTGTTTGATTGTTTGTTTGTTTGTTTGTGTTTTTAAGACAGAGTTTCTCTATGTAACAGCTCTGGTTGTCCTGGGACTCAATTTGTAGACCAGTCTGGCCCAGAACTCACAGAGATCTACCAGACTGTTTCCCGAGTTCTGGAACTAAGGGTGTGCCTCACCACACAAGGCCCCAAGTTTTTAGAAAGACCTTGAAATGTAGAGGTATGGTAGCCAAGTCATAACTTTGGCCCTCATACCTTCATCAATTCCCACTTTTTAACTTGGAAATGAAATTTACCAGTGAAGAAAAGCATAAGAAATACTGGAGAAAAAAAATCTAGTGTTTCATGGAGTATATTTAAGTGTTGTTCAAACACTTAAACTAACCATTTAAGTGTTACTAACTCAACCATTTTGAGTTAGTATAATTGGCTAACACTGTAGTACTTGGAAATACCTTAAAATTTTACCAAAGTACATTTTTTTCTACTGAGAATGATTCTGACAGGCAGGTACAGGCCTAGAAACTTTGACTTCTCTCTGTAAGAACAGATTTGAAAAATCAAAATTGTAAATGGATAAAACACTTATAAGGAATCACAAGATAGTCATGAATGCATTGCTTAAGAAAGTCACTCAATAGTCACAATAATTACTGTTCTAAGTAAATTGTCAATAATATTAACAATGACAATATGTTCTTACATTCATGGAAATACATTAACAAATGTCTCCTTTTGACACTAAAAGAAAGTATAGGGCCAAAATAAAGCTCACCTCATGGACCTTAACACTGGAGACAAATAAGCATGATCATCTATTATGGCCAGGATTGGGAGAGGGGAGCAGAATCAGGTTAAAGACAGATAGGAAGCATGGGTCGGTGGGGTGGTAAATGATAGAAGACTTTGAGCTGATGTCTCGCCGATCTTAGGCCATATTGTGTTGCTAGCAACTAACCAAGTTAAGATTACAGAGAAGAGCTATGTCAGGCTGTTGCTTTTGTAGCTTCCAGGATGAGGGGTCCCATCTAGTGATGTGCTTTCTGCAGCAACATCCAAAAGCTGTGTGAGGCACCATAGCTTGAGAGGAATTCCCTGTCCTGTAATTTCCTCTACCACCCCCCCCTCCGCTTCCTGATGATTCAGTCATCATTGGGCTGACCTTAATGACCTTATTAAGTCCAAACCCCACCCAAGGTCCCCCTCTAAACATCACAGTCAGATAAATTTTTACCTCTTCATACCTCACGTGGGGGTATTGGGTTTGAAAATGAGTTTTTGGTGGGTATAGTAGCCTGGGCTGGCAGCCATGGACTCTTAATACTTGTACAGAAGAGGAAAGGAACAACATCTCCTGAGTATTGGGGACTGGGGAGGGGGGCAGTGACTGGAGTGGGAGGTAGGAGAAAGAGAAGGGGAGGAAATGAAAGCACTTGGGACTAGGAAGATTAAGTCAAGGGAGGAATAGATGAGAGAAAAAAATAGAGAGAGATACCATTAAAGAGGGAGCCATTATAGGTTTGAAAAGAAAACTGACTAGAGAAATGTCCAGAGACCTACAAGACTGACCCCAATTAACAATTTGAGCAACAGTGGAAAGGCTACCATAAATGCCCTTCCCTGATAATGAGATTGATGATTAACAAATCCACCATCATAGAGCCCTCATCTAGTAGCTGATAGAAACAGAAGTAGACACCCACAACTAAACACCTAGCCGAACTGGAATCCAGATGCAGAGAGGGAGGACAAGACCCACAGAGACAGTTAACCTGAACAAGGGTGAGCTAATGGGCTCCCAGACTGATAGCTGAGAAACCAGCATTGGACTGACTCAGACCCCCTGAACCTGGATCTCAGTTAAAAGGCCTGGGCAGTCTAAGGGACCTCTGACAGTGGAACCAGGATGTATCCCTGGTACACAAAAGATTTTGGGAGCACATTCCCCATGGAGGGATACTCCCTTAACCTAGAGGCAGGAGGTAGAGCCTAGTCCCTACTCCAAATGACTTGACAGATTTTGTTGACCCCTCCAGGAAGGCATCACCCTACATGTGGAGTGGGGGGGGGGATAGAGGGGCATGAGAGAGAGGGAGGAAACTGGGATCGATGTGTAAAATAAGAAAAGATAAATAAATTTTAAAAAATAAGTAAAAATAAACAAAAAGAAAATGAGTTCTTGGAGGGATGACTTGTATTCAAGTCACATCACCACCTCTGTTTATCTCTATTGTATGTCCCTCACACTGTACAATATCACCTGCAGGAGCTACTGCCCAACAGGGACGGCAAGAGAAGTCACAGAAATGGAAGCAATTAAAAGACAAATACAGACTAACATATTAAAGTATAAAAGGAGTTGCTACGCATGCCAGCTCTAAGAGACTCCTGCATGACCATGACACAGTAAAGTGGTACCCAGGCTTCTGCATGAGCTCAGGGCAGCTTGAGTGACTTCTCTTGAGACAGGAGCCCTGTCTCAAAATATGCAAAGCTCAGGAAGTGATTGGGGGTAGAGTTCTTACCTGGAATGTGCAAGGCTCCAAGCATAATACTTGACAACTAAAAAATAATCACAAGTTGGTAAAGGCCTAAGTATTAAGGTAGAATTAAGGTAGAAAAACTGGAGCACACAGTAGGTCTAAATCATATTCGTAAAATCTGATTATGAGAAATAAAATGTCAAAGTAATTATATCGTGTGAAAAATGAGATCCATGCCCCTTCCACGTGGTACTTAATTTCCTGAGTAAACCATTACCTCTTTGAAAGTTGGTAGAAAGCCTCTACCAAGACTGAAAGGCAGTTCAATAAGAGCCTAGAATAACTTCATGTTTGAATATTAATCTAAAAACTTCTGAATGCAATTAGTAAATTGAATTAAGCAGAATATCAAAAGAATAATATAATGGGACAAAGCTGATCCGATTCCAAGAATGTAAGAGGAGTCCCACACCCTGCTGTCTTTCACCATGCCTCCTACATCAACAAATTAAGGAGAAATCCTGTGTTTGTTTTTAAACCAGAAGGACTTAGGAGGCTGGAGAGATGGCTCAGCAGTTAAAAATACCTACTATGTTTGCAGGGGACTCCCATTCCCAACACCCACATCAGGTACCCCATAACTGTTTATAACTCCACTCTAACAGGGTCCAACATCATGTGGTCTCCTTGGATATTTGAACACATGTAGTGCACATAAACTCACACAGGCACACACAAAATAAAAACATTAGTTTTAAATGGACTTATAAGGTTTGAAAGCCATTTCTAAATGAAATAAAGTAAAATCAGATTAAAAAGAAGGATTTTTAAATAGATTCAGCCAATGTACAGACTGTCACAGTTAAGCACTTAGCAAAAATGAGAAATTAAAAAAATACATAATACAAAAATCTCCAAATTGGTGTATCTGTGGGAGCAGTCATCAGGAGCTGTAACCTTGAAGCTAGTCCACTAAGCTCAAGTAAAATGAAGGCAGAGATGTCCCACCTGATACGATGGAATTTGTGAGATGTTATTTTGTTTTCTGATGTTAAATGCATTCAGACAGAACAATCCTTTGATTTCAGTGTTAAAAGCTTTACATGTTTCTTATCCTGGGACTAGAATGTGTATTGGTTAAACTATACAGCAGCCTCGGGAATTGGGTTATGAATCTCAGTAAATACAAATAATGGTCACCTGTTCGAGCCTTTGTAAAGGCAATGTCATCAGCCCACAAGGTAAAGCGAGGAGCTCTGGGTTCAATTTAATTGAGTCATAAACACACAAACTCTCAAGTCTTCATGCTTCCCTACATGTGGATGTGTGAATTTCCACCATGTGTTTGCTCTGCATCCTTCAGCACACCCATGGTGGAGATGAATAGTCTGATGGTCCTAGAAATCATAGCTAAAAGCCAAGTCCAGAAAGCAGCTTCTATACAGTTCCTAGGGTTCAGCTCATCGATCCCAGTCTTGTTTACTCTCTAGTGCACAGGACTAAGTTGAATGTAGGCCTTCAGAAAATGGCTTTGGGGCAAATGAAGCAAGCAAAACTCTAGACTTTGTGAACTTCAGTTGCTCTGCTCCTGATGCTAATGGTCTTTTATTTCAGGTCTCTTGAAAAGCCCCACTGAGTTATGAGATCTGCGTGCCAGCCCCTCTCATCACAATCACCAATGTGACCTCCATGGTGCTGAGTCATCTAATCAAGAATCTCATTCCTTTCACTAATTACTCAGTCACCGTGGTTGCTTGCTTGGAGGGAATGGGTACCTAGGAGGATGCACGAAGAGTCTGCCCACCTCTGCTACCACCCACCCAGCCCTGCCTCAGGAACTGACCCCATTGTCTGCAATTCCACTATGTGAATCTTACATTGGGATTTCTTGGCAGCCACCATCCAAGCCAAATGGACCAAATCGGAGGTAGAGAAAATGGTTTTGCTCTGAGGGGTTTATTCTAGCTATATCATTTCAAGAAGCAGGGAAGCAGGATTTTATTAACATCTTGACATAGAATTAATTCCACACTGGATACCACATCTACTCCCACAAACTCATAATAACCATACAGTGTCCCTCTGTTCTCAACATTTGTATGGTAGCACGTTGTGTATCTTGATTTAAATGGAACCAAGGGAGGCTTCTCAAGGAAGTGAGCTTCATGTAGGGGCAGACTGAAACCCTTAAAATTTTATCTCATAGCTAAGATTTCCCGTCATTATCCTGATCTTTTCAAAAAACATTTCTATTTATTAGGCAGCTCTGGTGCGTGTTCTGTGTAACGTGGTGGGACAGCTGTGTCTGAAATATAAAATTAGCCCCACAGTTGTTTCTGTGTCACCACTGTCTACAGACTTGTGAAGAATGTCCTCAGGGAGAAGATGGGAGCAAAGAACGGTGGCTCTAAGATGGCTGTATAACTGCCAGAACTGAATACTTGGCAGAGAATACAGAGTGGGTAATAGCATCATTATTTATAAAGTTTTGATGGAGTCTTAGGAAATCATTAACTTGATAAAGTTTTCATAATTTCACTTTGTGTGAAACTTGCAACAAATATTGAGCAAATCTGACACAGAGTTCTCAAATACTACCATTCCCACCGGTGACCAAAAAATGAGTATAAATAATAATTTGTAATTAATAGACTATATGATAATTAAGCCAGAAAAAAATGTTTATCTGGAAGCATTTCATATTTGCCCTAACATATTATTCAGCTTTCATGCATGTGTGTCACATGTGGTAGATTACCTGAATCTCAGTAATAATGTTAGTTGAGACAGCCATGATATTCCGGCTTGTCTTTTGTTTTAGATATGAGCTCCTGAGATGTAAAATCCAGCAGCCACTTGTTTCAAATCCCCCAGAAGATTTAAATCTTTGGCACAATATTTATTCAGGAACTTGGTGGTTTTACAAAGATAAGGGTTTTAGCAGGTGAGATTACAAAAACTATAAAAACAAATGCTGGCATTTAGTTTGGGGCGTGTTGAATAGTTCAAAGTACCCCAGCGTCTTCCTTGTGTGAACCTGTTATCAGTCACACAGTAGAATATGTTCATTTATTATCTGTGGCATTAATCATTGAAGTGTAGCTGAGGCGTGTTTAGTGTTTGCCATCTCGACTGCATGCTTGAAATAAGCCTTTCAAGTCAAACTTGGAGATGTGTGAGCCTCAACCTATTGCCTTTGTCACAGCTCTATCTAAACATGAAACTTAGTACAGGGATTTGACAGTATTGAATACACACGGAACCGTAGAGATCAGTGGGTGCCTCCTGTACATGCCTGTTCTCGGGGAGATAACAGGTTGTAAGTCACTGAGTTAGTGAGACTTGAAAGAGTTGAATCTAGAGTTTAAAGTGAAAAAATGGGTCAGTTGGTGATGTCCACCAGAAACACATACCCCATGATAGAGTTAGAGCTAACTGCTCTTTCATCTCCTGCTAAGCAACCAGCTTTGGGAGCTGAGGCAAACCCTTCAACATCTCAGGAGCTCCACCAGTATCATCTGCCATTCAAAGGCACAATCATTTCTCAATTTTCTTGGTCCAGGCAATGCAATGAAGTTTCAAAATAGGTGAACTGTTGTGTGAGCTCCATTCCAATACTCTGCCATGCATAACTTGTCCCTCCAGCCTCTATGTCCCAGACCCTCACTGTACTCACTAAATACAGGTGTAGAACTACCATCTCTGGTCCCATTCCTCACCAGGCCCCTTCCTACCATCAGAATCATTACCCTTCAGGTCTTGGCTATAAGAGTCTTCCAGGAAGTGGCCTGTCTCTCTCTTGCTGGTCTGAATAGAAGTTGAAATAAACAGTTTCATGGAAACTATTTCTAGAAGGATTGTGCAGACAAACAAAATTGTGTTGTGGGATCTAAGTATACATAAGGCTAAACATCCAGGATAATTTCCCCCTCACTGGAACTTGAATTTGTGGTGGAACTGGAAAGTAAACTCAGCTCATAGAATGCTTGCCTGACTTGTGGGAAGCTGCAGGTTTTGTCCCAAGCAAAGAGAACAGATGGGGTAGAGACGCAGGTAGCAGTAAGAGGATCAGAAGTTCAAGGCCATCTTCAGTTATTTAGTAAGTAATGACTTACACACCCTCATAAACAGCTTGGCTTTAAAGTTCTGCCTTCATCTACCCTGACAGCAGCCAGGGTATCCCTTCCTGCTGGTGACTCAGCTTCCAGCACACCAGGAAAGGACCAAACTGAACCTGCACTGCTGTCCCTACATTGTGACACCATAATGAACCTTTCCCCTGGACCTACACAGTTTCCCTTGGAATCTGGGGAAATTGCCTTTCGGACCACCCCCCTACAACCTCATAGATACTAACATGCATGGCTGCTAAAGTCTTTAATGTGCTACTGTGAAGCATACAGTACAGGCTGGCATATGCTTAAACCATCCCTTCACTGCTCACAATGCTTAGTAAGGTGTAAAGGCCAATAGCTGTTGCACTGCATTGTTTAGGGAACAAAACAAGAAAAAAAAAAAAAGGTTCAGTACCAGATGCTGTTATTTTTCTAAATATTTCCCATTCATGGTTGGTTGAATCTGAGGATATGGAACCCCAGGGCACAGAAGGCTGACTTTGTTTATCCTATTGATTTATCCATTTGGATGTTTCTTGTTGTTCTTAATTGAATCCATCTCTTTTTAGAAGACATACATAATTAACTATTCTCCCCAAATTTCTCTGTTCCCTTTTCTATTTATGTAAATGAACAGAACACTGAAGTGGTTTTTCACATCTTTTTTTAAAAGTATTTTTTCAGTTTATGTATATATAGGTGTTTTGCTTTCATGTATGTCTTTGCACTGTGTGCGTACAGTGCCTATGGAGGCCAGAAGAGGGCGTTAGATCTCATGAAACTACAGTCACAGTCAGTCGTGAGCCACCATGCAGCTGCAGGAAATGAAACCCATATTGTATAGAAGAGCTACCAGTGTTTTTAACACTGAGGTACCTCTCCAGGCACCCCACACATCCCCATCTTGGTTTGTTTTTATCATTTAAAGCAGTGTTTAAGTGACAATTCTTCTAATACAAACTATATGGCAAAGAATGGCTGGACCTACCTTTATAAATATAGCTAAGACACTAAAATGGAGTTGGAGTCATTGCTTTGTTCAAGTGGTCTGTTTACTATAATGTATATGTTAATATAGAAAAAATGGCCTATTTTTTCTATACAATTTCCATATCCTGAAATTCAGGACACCCTTATAGTGATTTTGTCTTCTACATCTTGCTATAGAATTCAGGTTATCAAGCCAATTATCCAGATAATTTAATTTAAACCATAATACCTTTTGTTTTTTGTAATTATCTTGGATGTGGGTCATTTGTTAGAGCATTTCCTTGTTCCTATAAACATGTGAGGGGCCAAGGCTCAGCCTTTCACATGGGGTCTCTCAGATCCATTGTGTGAAACAAGTCTGTTCAAGCAAGCTTTGGCTTATGACAGCGATGAGTAAGATCTTATGGGAAGCGACTAACTAGACTGCATCTTCAAGACTATGGTTTAGAACAGTGACAGCTTGGAACATGAATTCTGTTGGGATGTCAATAAAGTTGACACAGATTTGATTTTGATGAAAATAACCCAAGTCATTCTTAGCTATAGTGAAGAGTACTATCAGTTAACCAGAAACATCAGAGCTTTTCAAGCTACAAATCCATACACATTTTGATCTAAGAGATTAAAATATCTTTCTCTGGACAAATGGCCTCCACCAAACTAAACACCACTTGACAAAAGGAGCTAGACCAAATCACACCTCCTCTTTTGTGAGGTTAAACTTTCTGGTCTCATCAGTTTAATCCAAAGAGAAAGGAAAGAAAAGAGTAAATTTTAGATAACAAAGTACAAATTTTCTCATTTCAAAACATTCCCATCGGGCAGGAGGGTACCTCACTGAGTAAAGTCCTTGTTATACCAGCATGGTGACCTGATTTAGATCCCCCAGAATCCACCAAAAAAAAAAAAAAAAAAAAAAAAACAGGTGCTGCAACCTGTGCCTGTGCCTGTGCCTGTGCCCCTGTGTAATCCCAGCACTAAAGAGAGAGACAGAGGCAGAGGCAAGAGGATCCCCAGGTTCTGTTGACCAGGTAATCTAGATAGTCAGTGAGATCCTAACTCAGTGAGCAACACTAACTCAAAAATCAGGGTGAAGGGAAACTGAGGAAGAAAAACAACCATCTCTTTTGCACAAACAACAGAAAACACTCGCCTAAGAGCCTGCCTGCTCTGGCTCCAAGGAAACAGATAGCAAGTTCGGTATTGCCAGCCTGTGACTGCCAGGATTTAGGAAACTAGGTTTGAATGACTGAGCGAAACAGCGAGGGAAGTGGTGTTGATTGCTACAGCAAATACTATTTGTTTCCTGTGTATTTTGCCAAAAAAAAAAAAAAAAAAAAACACTTTGAGATTCAGTAGGGATAGTTTTTCCATTGGACACGAATACATTTCCAAACTACATGTGCCCAGAAATGTGTGAGAATGACTGATTTAGGGACTGGGAAACACCCGTTTGCCTACTACAGTTAACTGATGAGCAGATAGAGCCTGCATCAACTAGAAAGAATCTAATGGGCACTTCCCCTAGCCCCCCACTGAAAAGAATTTAGTTTATTGTTTCGTTTGAGTTAGTACAGCTGGACTTTGAACTGAGAATCATTACATAGTAAGATTTTAACCTGTGCTATTTTGCACAAAGGAAAATGCCATCATTGTTTGTATCACCTAACAGTCTACAAATGCTGTTGGAGAAGGGGTTTACTGGATGAAGGCTTTCCAGGTCTAGCCTGTCGTGGAAGGAGGACATGCACCCCTGTAAATCACCTCTGCTTTGCAGGGTAGTTCAATCAATCCATTGTTCCCTTGTGAGTTTTGTCAACTGTGCCTTTGTTTGTTTGTTGGGACCTTAGGAAGGGTAGACATTGCTCGGACTTTCTCCTGGGAAGAAATTTTAGCCACAGCACCTATATTAGTAACAACATTTTCATTAACAAAGAAATATGAACTCTGAATTTCAGGCATGCCACGTGGTCATTTTGTTCCTACTGCGTCAGATCCCTTTCCCAAATGCTCTGAATTTAAGGGGTGGATGCTGCCCTGTTTGCACTTTCTTCTGGATTAAGTCTTGCTATGTGATTAAGTGGAATGCCCCATTTGGCATCAGCAGTTAAGTTCACTGAAAAAACAGTATATTGAGCTGGGCATTGGTGATGCACGCCTTTAATCCCAGCACTTGGGGGGCAAAGGTCTGTGAGTTCCAGGCCAGCCTGGTGTACAGAACAAGTTCCTGGACAGGCTCCATAGCAATACAGAGAAACCATGTCTCAAAAAAACAAAAACAAAAACAAAATCCAAACAAAAAAACAAATAAAAAAAAGACAGTATAGTGAATGCATAGAAATGCTATTTACATACAACTAACTCTTCCTTCTGTCTGTGAAGGGATAAAATATGAACCGCTTCACCTCACTGAGAGAGAGGTCAGTGTGCACTCATGTGACATTCACTGAAAACTGAACATTTGAGTTTTTCATTGAGTAGGAAAGAGACTTTTATCTAAAGTTACAGAATGTGGCCCTAGAGAGATGTCTCAGCAGTTAAGAGCACAGGCTGCTCTTGTAGAGGACTTAATTTTGGTTCCCAGTACCCAAGTCAGGGTGCCTGGAAAAGCTGTAACTCCAGCTCTTGGGAATCCAATGCCTCTGAGGACACTTGCAAACACACACACACACACATACACACACACACACACACACACACACACACACACACACACACACACACTAAAAGTCTTCACAGTTCTTTCTGAAAGTTAGACAAAAGGCAAACAGTCATGAGAGTCACATGAGTGCACACTGACCTGTCGCTGAGGCGAATCAGTGGGTATCAGAAAGACCAAGTCCTCAGAAGTGAAAGGGAGAGCTGTTCTGCAAACCTCATGAACCCATTCAACTCCTCAGTGTCCTGGGGGCTTGGTTTGGTTTTTAATCTCTAAAATGGAAAAGACATCTATCTGAAGTAAATGAACTCTAAAGGGCGTTCT
Source organism: Cricetiscus sungorus (assembly GCA_030556225.1). Classification (NCBI taxonomy): domain Eukaryota; kingdom Metazoa; phylum Chordata; class Mammalia; order Rodentia; family Cricetidae; genus Cricetiscus; species Cricetiscus sungorus. The sequence goes on along the minus strand of JANBXA010000730.1, from coordinate 5,881,301 downwards.
ACTTGAGAAGTTTTAGTAACGTCTTAAAAGCCCACTTTCCAGTTGCTTGTATCCATATGGTCTGTGCCTTTTGTGTTCCATCTATTACACACACACACACACACACACACACACACACACACACACACGTTTATATATGTGTATATTTTATATATGTGTATATATGTTTCATCTATTACATATGTGTGGAATATATATTATGTGTGGAATGTATTATGTATATGGAATACATATATATGCATATATATATGTTGCCTGATCTACCTAAATTGCATATTACATAAAATTATGGTAAAATTCCTGCAAGTATCATAGGAGGGAGGTCCTCCAAAATTTGTGCACAAAGAAAAATATCAGCAGTGCTATTAGCTTGACCCAGCCAAAGACTAAAACCATGGTGTTATTTGGAGCCACAAAGCTTGTCAATTGTATAATAACATAAGCATGTGGAAGAAAATCCCAAGTACTATGGTAGAGAAGATGAGGCTTCTAGTCTTCAGCTAAAGCAATGAGGCCGTTTTATAACTTGAAATACAATCATAAGTATTTTACCCAGGGACAGAGTTAATGAAGCCAAGGTCGCTGGTTCAATTCCCATGTGAGCCATTAGCTTTCCTTCTTTCTATTGTCTCAGACCTGCCACCCTCTTAACCCTGACTCTCCACCCTTCACACTCATCATGGGGTCACAGAGGAGCCTGGATATAGAGGTAAACCAGCACTTCCCCTCAGCTAGAAAGGTGTCAAATGTTAAGCCCCAGTCATGTGACATCCTCCCAATAGGGGCAAAGCAGATTATCCCTGGATAGTTATTGTTATTACTTCTCATCATTCAACAGTATCCAATGCTGCAGCTTGGTTCAGAATGTCTTCCATCAGACTGCCAGCATTTGAATCTTAGCTAACCTGGGGGTTCCAATGACTTGGACAAATATTTAACACTTCCTACCTTGTTTTCTCAGTTTCAGAATCCACACGCTAACAGCACTATATAGAGTTGCTGAGAGAAAGAGATATGTTGATACTCAGGGTAGAAACATCTGGACCACAGGAATTTACTGTGGCTGTTGTCTTTGGTTGCCTTGGTCCTGCAGGCTAATTAGTTCTTGGGGAAGAGCACACCATATACAGGTGTCTTCCCAGGACTAACGTCAAGTTTCATAAGCTGGGTGCTGGAAAGGACACAAGCACAAATGGTTCTCTATGACAATTCTTAGAGTTAAAGTCACCAAACAAATTCGCCATGACCAACCTTTTTCCAGAGGCTCCAGAAAACAATCCTCTTTGCTTCTCCTAACTTCTGGTGGTCCCAGCACCTGTGCTTGTGGGAACAGCACTCCTGTTTCTCCCTGTCTTCGTGTGTAACATCTCCTTGCCTGTGTCTGCCATCATCACAAGTTCTTTTCTCTTACAAAGGTACCAGCCATTGTATGAGAGTGCTCCCTATCCGCCATTGTATCTGTCAAGAGTGCTCCCTAGGCCAGGTGCAGTTGGGTAGCACCATCACCATGCCGGAACCATCAGGGCTACATAGGTGGATGAACATTAGCCAGGGAGACAATAAGCAGTGATCCTTCACAATTTCTTCTTCAGTCTGTGTTTGAGTTCCTGTCCTGAATTTCTTTGATTGATTGTAACTTGACAGTGAAAGTCAAATATTTTTCTCATTAAAAACAAACAAAAAGAGTGCTCCCTAAGCTGGGTGACCTCATTCTAACTCATTAGATGGACAGATACATTAGACTTGATAATGTCTCTCTTTAGGGGAGGGTGCAGGTATGACTCAATCCATGACAGGAAGAAAGGGAGGGAGAAGACAGACAGAGGGGGGAAAGCGACGAAATTAAGAGGAAAGGAAGAATGGGCAGGCAAGCAATGAGCACCAGGGATGGGGGGGGGGTTGTAAAGCAAAGAGAAATATAAACATCTAAGGTAGCTCTTGTCTAGAAAAATAAACCACTTCCCCAACCCACTGAACTCGTCATTACCTGTGGCTACAGCAGCAGGGTAATGTCCTTCTATGTGACTAAGGCCACACTCCAGGAAAATACCTTTGGGTCCTAAGTAGGGAATATGGAAAGGCAAACAGAATTCCACCTACAGGTATGAAAATATTCTAAAAACCCTGATTTAATGTTGGTCAAGTCATTTAGCGAAATTTCTGGAAATGACATTCTTGCCTTTGTATGGTGTATGGTGACCATTTTGTATGGGGTTGTGACATAATGAGACTTGGGGCTTGGCTATGAAGATATCAGAGTCTGTGTACCCTGGAAACACACAATGATCCCAGATAAGAAGAAAAAGATCTGAAGCCAAAGTAGGGACAACCACTTGGAACTCCATGTGTCTAAGCAAGTGTGTCCATACATATTATTGTAGAGTCAGGGCCTGATTTGGTCTACAAATAGCATTTTCCTGCTCAGGCAATTTTCAACCAAAAAGACAAAGCCAGTGGGATCCTGTTTGAAAGAACCAATCTAACACATGCTCAGGAAGTTTCTATCAGACTTCATGTCCATGTTTCTCCTCTGGCAACGTGCTAGTCCATTTTCTCTGTACTGACGCAACATGTGCCCTGCACACCGTGCTGTCCCCAAACTCTCAAAGGCACACTGCTCAGAGTCGAGGTCTGAGCATTTATCTGCCAGCCAATGCAATTCCAGGAGCAGAGAAGAGGTATAGGAAAATGATGATGGAATCTGATATTTGAAAATGGATGAGTTTCCCTAAAGAAGAGCATAAACCCCCCTGGATGGTATTGAGACAGAAAGCTGGCAGGCTGCCAGCCTTGTAATTACATCGTGAATTGAGCCATAATCCTCACTGCTTCTGAAAACAGTAAGAACTGGGAAAAAACGATAACCAGAGTTTACTTAAAAGACTGACATTTGCTTATGGCTTCCAAATAAAATGTTTTCCTGACACTCCAGTTGAGGCTTGAGAGTTATGAAGATAATGGTATGTTTTGTGTCAGAAGAAAGGAAATAATGTGTTTCCTCGAAGGAAAAGGAAGCTGAACACTTTGTGGAAAGGATTCCTGTATTTTGTGAGAGAAAAATAAATGCATTTTGTCTTCCATAGAACATAATTTATGTGCTTTTTGGTTTCTTTGTTTAAACAAAACCTTCAGGTTTACAATGTATGAATATAAGCTCTATGTACACAATGGCGTGGGCTTCATACCAAGCCAAGAAGTGACCACGTTAGCAGGCTTTCCAGAGAGAGGAGCCACTGTCAACTGGAGCATCCTTAACCACACAGCCATAGATGTCAGACTGGAGAAACCAAGTAAGAACACCTTATATTTCTCTTTCCTCACTGAGTTTTAGCATTTGTGTTACTTTTCTGATGTTGTGATGAGACACCATGACCAAGGCAATTTTAAGAAGGAAGCGTTTATTTGGGTTTATGGTTCCAGAGGATTGGAGTCCATCTTGGATAGGAGGCATAGATAGCAGCAGGCAGCATGGCAGTGACACGCTTTGCCAGTAAGGCCACATCTCCTTAAACAGCACCGCCAAGCTGGCACGGAGTATCAAAATGCTTGAGACTATGGGAGAACATTTCTCATTCAAAACACCACAGCACACTAAAAATAAACAAGTTAAGGTGCCTAAGCTATAAATGTGCATGTATGTTCACATATGCAGATGTGTTTGTGTACATGTATGTGGGCAAGTTGTGTGTGGAGGCCAGAGGTCAACCAAAGGTGGTGTTCCTCGCGATGTTTCTTTTGCTGTCCTTGAACTCATGGATTTCCTAGCAAGTCAAGGCAGGGGCTGAGGTGGGGTAGAGGATAGGATGGGTGGAGCAGGGGTGGGGTGGGAAAGCCTGACTCTGCATCTGCTTTCCTAGAACTCTATAAGCAGGCACTACCATATCCAGGATTTATGTGTGTTCTGGGTGTGGAACTCTGGGTTCTCAAGCTTTCAATACCATCTTTTAAAGCCTATGATATTCTTCTTATGACATGAATGCCTCCTTGCCTCTTCCTGGCCCCATGTGCCCATCCCTGGGGTGAGGCAATGCATGAGGTGCGCATGAAGGAGGAAGCTACTCACACCCTAGCATCTTTGACACAAGAAAAAGACCCTTCTCCAGGGCAGGTCACAGCAGCATGCCCCAGTCAGCTAAGTATCCACTACCTGGTACTAGATCTCCAAGGCTTCACTACCTCTTGATGCTACCAGAGGCCCAGAACCAAGGCCAGCATGTGTAGACCTGAGGGACATTATATATAGGGGAATATGTTGTGTTCATCTATGTTTCCACCAAATAATTCATAAGGAAAAAAAACCCTGTAGGGTTTTGTAAGTTTGTTGGGTTTTAATGGTCTAATGTGTTTGGGTTAGAATAATTTGAACCATTTTAATGGGAAACTTTGAGTGAATTGTCCTTATGATTACCTCCTGTAACATCTCCAGGTTTTATCTGGAGTGTGTGTGTGTGTGTGTGTGTGTGTGTGTGTGTGTGTGTGTACCCATTCCATTCTTCCTCCCTGCTCCACTTTGCCTACCAATTCATCCTAAGATCTTGCACATATAAGTGGTCACCCCTCCACCATACACACACACTCACACACACAGACACACACACACTCACACACACACACACACACCTTGTGATACCTGAATACTGAAGATGTGGCTGCTGTGTTCTTACTCATGCATATCTTCTGTGGTATCATCGCATTCCTGAGGTCGGCTTATAGAAGCTGACAAACCTAATAGATCTGAAGCGGCCCGCTGAAGTTTCATTACCTCGGTAATCAGAACCTCTGACCTGCGGGATGTAGGTAATGCAATCTGCTGTGATTTCCATTCATACCTTGGAAATTTTTCAGATAACTCTTCGTGAGCACAAAGGTTAACTTTGAGAAGCGTTGGTTGTGAAAGCCTGCTGCCGGATCCTGTCCCTCCTTTGTACAGCGTGCTATCTTAAGTCAATTAACTAGTCACTGCTTTGCAAAAGAGCTGCCTGTTTTTGCAACTTTCAGTTTAATATTTTCTCTTGCTTGATAGAAGAAAAAATGGTGTATAACCTACCAAATTGAACAGTACAAAGCTGCCATTTAGTACATCTTGGAGTTGAAAACCTTAGGAATAAATTTTTACACCTCTGCTTGGTAAACATCATCTTTCAAAAAATCATGAAATAAATATATATGTATAAATATTCTCTCTCTCTCTGTCTCTCTCTCTCTCTCTCTCTCTCTCACTCTCTCTCTCTCTCTCTCTTCCTCCCTACCTCCCCCCACTTCTGGACTGAGTGCTGGCTCATAGTCCCAGTACACACATGTTGCACAAGGAGAGATGAGCAGGAGACACCCCCCCCAAGGCCCCAGCACAGCTCATCTGGCAAAAAGTAGTAAACAGAGACTATGTATCAAAGTACAAGGTGGGTATCAGCACCTGAGGCTGTCCATGATTCCCTTACATGCCCTCTGACTCTACACATGTAATACAGTATGTATGTACTCATGCACATGAACCTGCACATGCACACATATCACACACACACACACACACACACACACACACACACACACACACACACAGATTACAGTAAAAGGCATGGGGGTTTTTTGTTATTTTTGTTTGTTTGTTTTCTCTGCTGTGATTGGCACAAATGTACATCATTTTAACAGCGAAATGTTCCTGGTAAATTTTTACCAATCACAAGTTGACAAAGAGAAGCTATGCAGTGGTTTGTTTGGTTTTTGTTTTGTTTGGTTTTTGTTGTTGTTGTTGTTTGGGTTTTTTTGTTTTTGTTTTTTTGTTTGTTTGTTTGTTTTGTTTTGTGTTTTACTCTTTATTGGGACATAGGCAACATAACCTGCTGTTGCTTCCATTTCATACCTTGGAAGTTTTACAGATAAGTCTTTGTGAGCACAAAGGTATACACCATGAAGGATCAGCTCAAAGCCATTTGAGAAACTAGATGACAATTTACCTGCTTCATCACATGTGTTTGTAATGTGAGGGAAAATAGCTGCGTTTTCACACAACATAAGCTTCCACACATAGATCATGTTTTCTTTCTCCATTCTCCTCCATGCCTAAAAAATTGAAAAAAAAAGTGTTTTGTCAGCTTTTATCTATCAACAGATTTCACCTAAAGACAATGATCTCTGCACTCACTTTATAGACTATTTTTATTATTTTAATTTAGTGTGTGATCATACTGACATCTCTTACAATTTTCCATGTTTTGCATATAATAAGGAATTAATGTGTTCTTTCCTGACTTTTCTTATTGTAATTTTCAATGTTTGGTTTATAAATTATTTTCATTGTCATACAACCGTTACAAAACTATTTTCTCAAAACCACTTTAATTTTCTCCAATCCTAAATTCTGAGTTTTAATTCACCTTTCTGCCCTCTAGATGTCAATTGCAGAGTGTTTCATTGTGGACATCATTTGCTCATTTTACTGTTATTTGATGGGACCAAGGAGAAGCAACTTGAGGGAGTTAATTCTGTCATCCATACCATGGTTCCAGGGGTTAAATTCAGGGGGTCATGTTTGTATGGCTAATTCTTTCCCCTCTGAGACATCTCATTGGGTCATCATGAAAGGTTTTTAATGTAATAATATCTATTTTTGCCTATATAAGATAATATTCCTTTTATATTTGCACATTTCTTTATTTTTGCCACTATTTGCCCCCCTTTTGTACATACACAGATGTTCACTTGGATGTATACAACACTCTTGGATCAGATGTTTTTCCTCAACACACACTGATTCTGTTGTATTCTCCTGAAACATCTAGTGCCTTAGCTGAGCCTTCTGAAGCTTGTCTGAGTTTCACCCCTCTGCTATGCTTCTGGTGGGGACTGTCCCCACGGCCCATGTCTTTGAACACTGGGTTCCCAGTTGGTGGTGCTGTTTTGAAGGCTGTGGGACTTTCTGGCGGCAGTGCCTCGTGGCAGAGTTGGTGACGGAGAGCTCTCTTTGAAGGTTACAGCCCAGTCTTCATCCCCACACCATTGCCTGCTTCCTAATGCACCAGGAGTTTTTTCATTCAGTGCAGGCTTAAGTTCTGCCCTGACTTTTTGTGCTTTCTTCCCTTTCTTATCCAAGGTAGATCACTAAACTATTCCACATCAAAGCTTATTAACAATTTCAGGCACCTGTTTTCATATGCCTCATAGCTTCTTTTCATAAAGACATGTCCTCTTGTGTTATTTTTGAAGAACATTATTCAAATGTTTTTTTTTTTAAATGCTGTCTCCTTCTCATGAAAACAGTAGTACATGGATTCTTCTAGACAATTCTTCTTGTGTCTTGTATAATGAAGAATCCACGTAACAAAATTTACTCTTTACGGAAAGAAAAATTACATCCAACCCAGGTTTATCAATAGACAGAAAAGGTGAGATTTACTAGCTTTTCCTTTCTGACTAATCCAGGAAGCAATGTCAGCAGCCTCTAATTTGTTCTGTCCTTGGAATGGAGAACGGATCTCCTGTCTCTCAAGTGGTTCACCGAGTGGAAAGAGGCCATTGTGGCTTGAGCAATACAGACTATGTCTTAGCCCTCACAGATTATCTCATGTGGCAGTGACTAGTATCACAAAGTCCCCCTGCTATTAGTCTGTGCTAGAATTCTACACTATGATAGCTGCAGACTTGACAAAAGGCAGGACAAGGTAGAAAGGTGGCCTTGCTATCCAGTTACACCACCCAATTATAGTCACCATGGCAGAATAACATTGGTGGAGGTTTCTGCTGCAAGACTAACTCACCACCTTTTCTCTCGTCCCTGGGGCGGTGAGAAGCTTGTATTCTGTGTTAAGTGGATTGGCAAATGGAAGTAGGCTAGGAATGGGCAGGTAAAGGGGTTTTCTTCAGACCTTGACATAGTATCTATGCTCTCCTTAAATGAGTAATGACAGTTCCATACATGTAATCTGTGAATCTATGTGGGCTCCCGAGGAACATCTATAGCATAAGTAAAATCTACTGGCATTTCTACCTAATTGAGACATCCTCTCCAAACTGAGACATTTCCTGTAGGAATAATGGGGAACCCACCAGCCTCAGGGGTAGATAGAAGGTCACAAGTGATTGGAAGGTTCTGGAGGGCCTCTTCCAACAACTCAGAAAGGGGGAACAGTTGCTGGGGGTGGGGATGCTGGCCAGCCAAACTGGGGAAGGAGATACACATTGATCTGGTGGAGCTGCCTGCAACTGCATGGACAGCCTTGGTGTTGCCAGATTTGGTATCCACCCATCATGGGGTAGGATTTATACAGATGCAGCTGCTTTTGAGTTACCCCTGCTCCTTACCAGTGAGCCCACACCCACACCACTGTTAGTGACCAGAGAAAGACATACTGATTCATGACATCAGGCTTTGGTATATGTAGTTGGTCTATTATGGGTTCCCTTTCTGGGTGAGTAGATTGTATGTGCTGTGTGTGTCTCCCCAAGAAGACTGTCATATAAGAGTTTGGAAGTACTTCCTTAATGTCATAAAGGTTTAACTTTTAAATTAAACTTAAATAAGTCAGGGTGTCAGGTGACACAAACTTCCTTGCTGTGAAATGGCCACAGTATTAGCCAGTGACTTTCCCATAAGACAGTGAGAAATATTTCTATTGAGACTAGAAGATTTCTCATAGAAGTCCATGTGGCTTCACTGGACTTGACTGGTTTCATCGCTGGGGAAATATGAGTATAGTTGTTTACATCAGAGGAAAAATAAACACCCCAGTCTCCGAGGTCTACCAACCTGTTTATGAAGTCTTCTGGCATGAACCCTTCCAACTATAGTGGCACACCCATCTTTTCAAAATATTGCTAGAGATAAAGTAAAGTAGTATCATGATCAAAATCAAAACTTGCTGTGTACCCATGAACCCCAAGATGTTAGTATAAAGGGGTCATTTTAAAAAGTCATTAAAGTCTCCATTCTGTGTTACTTTACACTGCATATACTTTTGTAAACAGTTATATTGACATTTCAAAGGTTATTTGGATAATTATGAATAGCATACATATGTATACATATATATGGGAAATTTTAAAGTATATGTCTCAATTGATTAGCGAAGAGAAAAATAAAATTATTTTAAAAATAAAATAAACTGACTCCACCAGCCTCAGAAACTTTTATAAAGTTGAATCTCAATTAGCAAGCTTCTGTCTCATTACAGAAATATTTTTTTAACAAGAGCATTTATTCTGCCCCCCCACCCCTGCCTTGTTTACAATGTTTCTTGGTTTTTGTTAACAGCTTTTCAAGATCTACAAGGTAATGTGGAATATTACAAATGGTTTTGTAATTCTGGGGACTTGAATAAAAAAACCCCTGAGAATCTTCCCAGATGTAGACTCTCACGTCCTTGGCACCTTAGCTCCAAACACGGAGTTTCAGATTTTCATCTCAGCCTTCAATGTCATCCATGGTATCAATAGCAAGGTGGTGTGTGTGACCGCATGTGATGGGAGTAGTAAAGATTCCAAGAGGTTCTTCGCTACAGAGATGCCTATGGCATTGACTAGACCTTTATGGAACTGAGTTCAGTCATCCCTCCATTATAAAATCCCCAGTGCTGAAAGGGAGCACGTAGAAACCAAACTGCTTACATGCTTGTTGTCGTCTAGTGACAAACGAATAAGCCAGTGCTCTGGAAAGGGCAGCGTGGAGCTGTACTAACTGGCCATCAGGCCAGCTTCTGCTTGTTCTTTTCAGGGCAGGCTTAGCTGGGAGCCAGTTCACATCAGTAAAAGATGAAATTTAGAAGCATTTTTTTTTCTAAGATTAGCCCTCAATAGTACTGTGCTGTTTGCAATGACACCCCAGCTCAAGAAGCGCCCTCTCCAAGTCACCAGAAAACACTGGGTGTAAGTTCAGCCTCAGAGAAGAATTGCCTATGTCTCAGTTTCTGAGCCAGTTAGTGAGGGTGAGGAAGCCAGAGAATCAACTTGTGAGTCAGAAATGAGTCTGGAATGGTCTTTCTAATCTTTCTGGCTTTATGTGTGCTCATTATCAACATTATAATATCGTTACCTCCCAAGCAAGTGTTCCAGGCCATTAGCAGAACTCTTTAAGTGTGGAACCCATTTCCCTTTGTGATGCCAAAGGTCGGCACCTTTTGTTTATAAAATAGGATGAATCACAAGGACGATTTTTCAACTACTTAAGATGAGTTTTTATGATAAAAATAGGCCTTTGCATAGTTATTCCTGACATGCTTGAATAATTGTGTAATTTAATGCTAAGCAAGATTTTTTTTCCGATGTTAGATTTCATCATTACCTATGGTAATCAACACTCAAAATCATTTACATAATGACAATATTGCATTATTGCTTCATATTGCTTGAGTTACAAGCTAGTAACAGCAAATGATTTTTCACATCCCAGTAGCCTCGGTGTATTTGAATTTTATTTTATATTTGGCTTTAAGGAGCAGATTCCCCTCCCCCACCCCCAAGGAGATATAAAGTGAAAGGTTGAAAATAATAGATACATGTTTAGAGGTGCAGACGGGTGAGTAATTTATCATTTGTATCCCACTGGTCGTATAGCATTGAAGATTAGCACTATGCTGGTGGTATGAAGCATCTTGCCGCCGATTCTTATGGTTTCTAACTGAGAGTGTAATAAGCCAATTTGTAGAGGACTTCAGACTGTGCTGTCTTCATCATAGGAAACTAGATAAGCAAGGAGCCCTTTGCTGAGCCTCTGTACCAGTCTGCATTTAGTTTAACAAGTGCTTCTGTGGAGACAGCTGGGGCTTATTCTGTTTCTTCCTTTAATTCTAGAGCCTCGGGGCATGCTTCCTCCAGAGGTTGTCATCATCAGCAGTACAGCTGTACGTGTCATCTGGACGTCTCCTTCAAACCCAAATGCTGTTGTCACCGAGTCTTCTGTCTATGTAAATAATACACTCTACAAGACGGCAGTGGATATGCCGGGGTCGTTTACCCTGAAAGGCCTGTCTCCCTTCACTGTCTATGACATTCAGGTCAGAACACTGTTTTGCTTCTGTTTTTGGATGGTTAAGCTCATGGATATGTTAAATAAAACATGCCAGGTGACATCTCTGTGTGGAGGTTGTCTGCCCTGGTTACAGATTATTGTTTCTTTGAATGGAAAGGAAAGAGAGAAGAGGGAAATTGACCAGAATGAAAGCTGCTTGCTGTGAGGGATTTGTGGACTTGGATCCCTGGAAAGCGAACAGTTCTTGGTGAAGATGGAGCTTGGGGTTGATGTGGGAGATGATAAAATGCCCAGTGGTGAAATGAAGTTAGTCAAACTATAACAAAAAAAAAAAAACAAAAACAAAAAAACAAAAACAAAACAAAACAAAAAAAAACACTACCCAGTTTGTCTTCTTTCTCTGCCTTTTAATGCTATCAACATCAGAATTAACTTGTAGATGTAGAGATTTTTCTCTCTTCTTTTTTCTGCCTCTTTAGCTCCCTGGGTGTTGTCAATTGTGCCTATGTAAAGGCATGGAATTGATGATGCAGAATGTTCTGTCCTCTACTAGCATTCCTGATTTTTTTAATGCAACAGGAAAATGTACAATGAGGCAAATTAAAAAAAAATACCAAAGGATTTTACCCAAGCATGGAAGGAATGATTTTTTTCATCATGTGGGAAATAGTCTACAGCCTCACCTATACGACATGGCTTCATTTAAATGTTTTGTTCTTGAGAGTCTAGGAGAATCTTCTAAGTCCATGGCTCCTTCCCTGGAAGAGTATTCAAACACTTACATGGCAAATTCATCACAGAATCCAGAGAGTGCATTGTCTACCTGAAGTCAAACCTGTGGACCTCTTCAAGGTCTACTGACTCTAAAATAGGAGACATACCAGAGCCCAGAAGTGTGTAAGATATGGTGTTGTCCTGGAGGGACTGGAACTCTTACATGAATGTCAGATACATAACAAGGGAGCAAACACATGAAGAAAAGATTTTAGACGTTCTATGTTTATAGAGAAGGCTCCATTTTAGTAAAGTTTTCAATCTATGCAACTTCTTAAATTCATGAGCATTTCATGAATAGTTTCCAAAAGGCATTAAATGAAGGAATTTTATTTGACCCCAGAAACATTTTGCCAGGAGTGCTATGTCTGCCCACTCACATTACAAGTCCTTTTTCCATGTCTGAGAGGGAAGCACATTTGTTTGGCTGCAATATTCCAGCTGTCCCTACTGTGACCCATGAGCTGGGCTTCATAAGCAACAATAGAACATAAAGAAAGGAAACAATAGACATAGAAAGAAAGTTTCATGGATTGTGTTTTTATTTCCAATGACCCATGCGAGTTACATTAGTGTGGCTCGTGTGGGCTGACATGTTTACATTCACATACCCTAGAGAGTACACAGGTATCAGTAAACAACATATGGGTCAATTCATAAAACCATGCCTCAACTCATTCCATTTATAGCTGTGTGAATGATGGAGACTTTGCTGTGAGGTCTTCTTTGGGTCTCTATTGGAGGCTAAGACTGAGATCTGAAAATGAAGCCTGATCATTTACCTTATGAAATCTAAAAATTTGGAGCTGGCCAGGTGGTTCAGTGGTAGAGGTTGCTCAAGGTTCTTGCTGTGCTATCATGAGGACTACCCTCTTCTGGTGTTTACATGCACATATGCATGCTCACATGTACTCATGCATGCATGCACACATGCACACACACACCCAAAATAAGAATCCAGGCTGGTGGTGAGAACTCTGGTGCTCTCAGAGTGCTGCTCATCCTTGGCCTGTAGAACAAAGCCTGTCATATCAAATCGCTTACACCTTTAGTAATATAGAAGCCCTCACTCACAACTGATGGATCGAGTCAGTTGTGGCCAGAAGAAAGCATATTTTAATCAGATTATATCATTGAAACAAAGACAAAAAGTCAAAATTGAACCCCAAATTTGAGTTTTGTCCTTACTATCTACACTGTGGAATTTTGTAGTCTAGTATTATCACACTTGTCATATTTAAGCATGGCTGGAAATTTGAATGTTATATTTTAGTGCCTCTTTTTATTAGTCAAACATCATTTAAGTCAGCATTGAGCAAGTATGCCCAATATTTTGAACAAAACTTCTCTAGGCTAACCTCTTCCACAAAATAGTGATTGATTTTAAAGCTGATCAAATACCCAGGTATCTTAATGGATAAATCCTTCTATGTCATCCTTTCAAAGGGAATCATAAGTTCCATTTTAAAACTTGGTTTTTAAGCTCTTTTCAAGTAAGTATGGTAAATGCTAATATTTATATTTCACTCACATGTTATACCATATATGATACTAGACATATCCCCAAGATAGAGACTCCTAATGTTATATTAGTAAGAATAAGAACACAGGGTTATGCTTTCTCAAAGTCAACAGAAAGAATTTGCAGAAACACAAGTAGTTTAGTCCTTCAATTTAAGTGTAATGTTTAGCTGAGAAGAAGTAGGATGTAGAAGTAGGAAGTAGGATGTCTGGATAAATATCAGACATCTGACCACCTTTTAGGTCTCCTGTTAGACTTGTTAAACTGTAGGTCTGAGGATTCTTTATATGTGCTAGATAAAGAGTACTGGATTGAATGCAGAATGGTTTTACTAGAAGTCAGAAATGGTGGCACTTGGGAAGAGAAAGCCTGGGTTACAGGTACCAAAACTCAGATAGGAGCAGTGAGTTCTGATGTTGTTCAGCAGAGTGAACTATAGTCTACTTTATCAATAGCTGGGAAGGAGGACCTCAAGCTCCAAGCATGAAGAAGCAAGGAGACAGCACCATTCCCTACACTGATTGTTCATTGCATGCTGTGAACACATAACATGTAAACATGTGAAGGGCATATCTTAGCCTAAAACCTTAACTATTATTGTACATCCAGAAGACAAAGAATTATTTGGTCAAGAGCCCATCAGACATATATTGTATATACTAAAGACAGAATAAATTTGGTTGAATTAATGGGTTAATTCTATTGTGTACCTTTGGATATGTATAAAATGGATAGCATTAACTTTCACATTATATTTCAAGATAATCTATCTTAAAGTTATTTCCTATTTATGGTTAGCCATAGTGGAAGATCTTAATACTGATTAAGTCCATAAAATAGTACCACAAAAGGCAATATTACAACTATTGATAACACAGCGAATGCATTGTCATAAACATGTGCCCAGTTCCTATTTAGAGACAGCAATGCTGGGAACAAAATAGTATCTCCAAAATACAGTGTCAATCTCGTCTATCTTGTTCCAGTTCTCATGTAAAGACTGGGAGGATTGATTTACTTAAAAGCACAGTGGCAGAATTTAAGATCATCAGCACATAGCGTTATTTTACACCTGTGCATGGCATTCAAGGTCAGTGTGCATGAGAACAAGTATAGTTCAGGGGCCAGAGAGATGGCTCAGTGGTTAAGAGAAATCGCCGCTCTTGCAGAGGACCCAGATTCCATCACCAGCTCCCACATCAGGTGGCTCACAACCACACATAACTCCAGTTCCCCTTCTGGCCTCTGTGGCCACCTGCAAACACATAATATACTCAAACACACACACACACACACACACACACACACACACACACACACACACACGCACGCACGCACGCACGCACGCACACACACACACACGCACACACACATTTTAGAAAAAAATCTTTTATAAAAATAAACAGTTGAGTTTACCCTTAAGTGCTATGTGTGGTGCTGTCCCATCTAGTGTCTTCTATGCACCCACATGTTCCCCTCCCAGCCACTGTTTGCACTCCTTTTGGGTTACTAATGTGTGATGGGCCCCATTTCTGATCTTCAGTCCTTCTACCCTCTCACTTTTTATTCTAACTAGGTGGCAGAATTAAAGGGGTGAGTGATGATTTTTCTGCTGTGATTAAGGGGACAATACTATTGCAGCTGGAACAAATGGATATAAAATAGCTCAGCCCTATTGGGAGGCTTCCCTGAGCTTCATTTTTCTCCCATTAGACATTAGCATTTAGGCAATTTGTTGCAAAGTGTCAAGACTTCCAGGAGATATCATCATTACAGCACATGGTTATAGATCTGGAAAGCACTGTGCAAGGCTCGCGTATCAGCACCTGGGTGTCTCCTGTCCTTTGACTGTTCAGAGTAGATTAATAAGCTCTTCTCTTTGTGAGTGGTCAGAACCAGAGACCAAAACATCACCATGCTAATCACTAAATCAATCGTCCTGAGCCCAATTCTGTATTCTGTTCTGAGTTCATCCCACTGGATTCAATTCACATCAAAAAGAAGAATATTTACTAAGCCCCGGGAGGCTATAGACTTGAAGCGATTCATATGAAGAGGGGGAAGGTGGATTCAGACTGTTGCTGGTCTGTTTTGAAGCTGATTATATTTATTCCTTTCCAAACTAATCTTTGCAGGTGGAAGTCTGTACAAAAAAAAAAATGCCTGTGTGAAAAGCAATGGAACCCAAGTCAGCACTGCGGAAGATACTCCAAGTGACATTTCAATACCTATAATCCATGATATTACTTCAAGGTACCTAGCTTTTTATCAGTCAATCTAAACAACTTTGATCATAAGAAATGGAAGCAAATATCAAAGAAATCAGTTTAGCCATGAAAATCTCACTTAAGGGTTGCTGTAAGTGTGGGTGCATATCAAATTTCTTATATTTCTCAGGTAATCTACACTGCATACCAAAAACATTAAAACCTGTTTTCCTAATGTCTCTTGCCTGGCATCTATTAGCAGGTACTTGAATGCATCTGTAAAGAGAGCCTCTTTATTTAAATGTATTCTTTAATGAATTCTTTTGTGAAGCAAAATTTCTAATTTTAATGAGAATGGCCACTTTACAACTGAATCTCTTTGAAAATTATTTGATGTATCTATCTCAGATTGCTCGAAAGCTCAAAATATGTCTCAAATAAATAGAGAAAATAGTATTTGGATAGCTGCTAACAATTTTATCAGATTCTTAATAGAATCCCTTTCTTTACTCTTCCCTTGCTGAGGAGTTACCAGAGGTTAAAAATAAGTTCTCTGTTAGTAATTCAGATTTAAAGCTGGAGACATGGCTCTATGAATTCAAATCCATCCTGGTCTACAAAGCAAGTTTCAGGAGAGCAAGGGTTTCCTCAACAAATAAACTAAAACTTAGATTAAGTGCTTGCTTTGGCAACACATGTATTAAAATTGTGATGATACAGAAACTATTAGCATGGCTCTGCACAGAAATAACACTCAAAAATAATAATAATCCACTGTTAACAGGAATACAACTTAATGTCATTTCCCAGGACAGAAGTAAGGTTGTAATTGCTGATCCCCTTGTATTGAATGAGACTAAAGAAGGAAATGTGAGCTGTCCCTTGTCAAATTTTGATCCTAAGAAGATGAATCACCTTTTACCTACCTAAATACATGTGCACAAACACACGTAGACTGACTCCATCCATCATGGTGTGTTTTCGTTCTGATAGATTCAGAAACACACTCATGTTTCTAGGGGTTGGGGTTGTTTTATTTTGCCATCAGTACAAAAACAGGTATATTGATGTGGTGGTTTGAATAGGTATGACTCCCCATAGACTCATGTGTTTGAATGTGTGGCCTATAGGAAGTGGCACTGTTAGGAGGTGAGGTATTATTGTATTAGGTATGGCCTTATTGAAGAAAGTTTGTCACTGTGAGGGCGGTCTTTGAGGTCTCATATGCTCAAGCTATGCCCACTGTGGGCATAGCTTCCTGTTCACTTCCTGTTGCCTGCAAATCAAGATGTAGAACTCTGAGCTACCTTCAGTACCATGTCTGTGGGCGTGCTGCCTTGCTTCATGCCATGATGAAAGTGAACTAAACATTTGAACAGCCCTAATGTTTTCCTTTATGAGAGTTGCTGTGGTCATGGTATCTCTTCACAGCAATAGAAATGCTAACAAGACAATTAACTTTAGCCAATAGTAATTATAACAATTAGCAAATACAAGTAACTGGATGTTAGCTACTCATGTTGAAACTTTTATCGTCTTGAGTGTGTTTTCAAATAAAAAACTATACATTCCTGACTTAATTTGGGCTGTTCTAATTAACACAATTCCTTGAGTAGTTTTTTTTTCCATGTATGCCAGGAATAGGTGCTTACTATGGAAAAGAGGAATGTGCACATTATTTGGGCACTGGAGACTTTATTTATGTTTTTAATCAAACCTATTTGTTATTACAATACAAATAGGAAGCAAAAATAAAAATAAATTCCAAAGAGGGTATACAATTTTAAATTTAAAGTTCTGTCCTATAGTGGGGATGGGCAACTAAATATTTATAAATATTGTCAATATTGACAATATGTAAGGAAAAAATTCATAATCTACCCAGGATTATAAGGAATGGAAAAAATCTTGGTGGGTAGAATACTGAGTTCATTCTTAAAGTCAGAAAATATCTATAGTTCAAGAGATGGGTTTTGTCCTGTTCTTCTGATATCTTTGTAAATCAATTTTTGCTGAATGACTGAAGACTTGTGCTTCAAATTGTACATTTACATTCAGCCAAAAGTAGTCTCTAAGCTTTATGAAAAATTGAAGGATCATATCTGGGTCTCCATCATAGTATTTTTAAATGGATATTACTACAGATCATACCAGAGGGGGAAATGGTTGGAACTGAAGATTGCTTAATCCCAAATGTTAAAAGTTATTCAAGACCATTCAAATGATCAGTGGGCCACAATGGCAAACAAAGGAGAGAGGAGAAACTAGTGTAGGCCAGATTGGAACACAATTTTAGAAACAGCGCTTATCTGGAAGAAACAAATTATTATAATGGTTGATAAAATTATATTGGTTGGAAGACTGAAAGAGTGATTTGAAACAAGCTTAATTTTCTGCTGAGAATTTGGGAATAGAGAGACATGAGACTGATGGGGGGTGTCCTTCTGTGTATATGTTTCTCTTATTGGTTGATGAATAAAACACTGATTGGCCAGGCAGGAAGATAGGTGAGAGTAGGAGACAAAGAGAATTCTGGGAAAGATAGGCAGAGGGAGACAGTAGAGATGTCATGCTGCTGAAGGAGTAATATACCAGATTACAGGTAAGCCACAGCCTTGTGGCAATACATAGATTGACAGATATGGCTTAATAATTTAGAGAGAGCTAGCCAATAAGAAGTCCACACCATCAGCCAACAGTTTATTATTAATATAAGTCTTTGTGAGTTCATTTGGGGCTGGAAGTGGCATCAGAACTTGGCAGGACAAGAAAAACCTTCATCAACTTGAGACACCATGGATAAATGTATGGAGTGAAGGTCAAAGAGGAACTTAGCTGAAAATCTACAAAAGATAGAGATTAGTACTCAAGGTCCTTCCTACTGCATATGTATGTGGTTCAGTCCAACTACCAAGAGATTAATCATTAATTATAGACTCTAGGCACAGAGTAGTAGAGATGTTGGATAAAATTAAAAATCAGTGATTAAGTGAGACTGCAATCTGAACACAAACCTTTGGCTACTTTCTATAGCTATGTTCTCTAACTCAAGCAGTCAATCAGAAATGCCCCCTTATAATGCTAATTTTTATCTGGAAAGCAATGAATCACAAACATAAAATATTACCATATGATAGAATATGGGATCTTCCAAAAAAAAATAATAGTTCGTACTTCAAGTGTTCAATGGGAAAGTATGGTGTTCTGCCATTTGTGAAATCTATAAGCTTCAAGCCAGCTTTACATGGGTGGGTATGCCACTCTTCAAGTTGGACTAAAGGACCAGGATAAACAAAAGTGTTTGATAGACTCAGAAGCCATGTATGTACAGAAAACCTAGTATCTAAAGGAGATCTTCTATCAAGGAAGCAAAACCAGGATACAAGAAAAAATAAAAGGGGTAATTAATGTGAGAAGGAACTTTGTGGGTATTAGAAGTGTGAACACTGAGTTGAAACTTTGGGAGAGAGTTTGAGTTAATGGCTCTGAAAATGCAATGAGACAAAGATGCAAAAAGAAAAACTAGAAAAGCTAAGAAACCTAGAATGCCCCAGAGAGATATAATCATGAATAACCAGCATCCCATTAAAGAGAAGGAGAAATAAAGATGTTAAGAAAAGATCTTGGAACCATAGTCACCAGTGTGCAGAATCAATCTGCTAGGCTTCTGAGTCATGAGATACTGCCAAATGACTGACAAAGCTGTCCAAAGCATCTTCTACTCCTCAATACCATTATGAATTTTGGGGGAAATAGTTATGTTTAATAACTTGCATTTTTTCCTGGTCTATGGCTTGTCTTAAGGTATGAGATTTTTTGTTTGTTTTAATCTGTTCTGAAATCAGGGTCTTATGTAGTCTTGTAGGCCTGACTATCCTTAAAGTTGCTGTGTAACACCGTGTCTTCATTAATATTCTATTGCTGTGAAGAGACACCACAGCCACAGAATTTTTGCAAAACAAAACATTTAACTGGGGCTAGCTTACTGTTTCAGAGGTTTAGTGGATTATCATCATGGTGGAGAGCATAGCAGCAATGCAGTCAGACATGATGCTGGAGAAGGAGATGAGAGTTCTACATCTGATGAGCAGGCAGCAAGAAGAGAGGAAGAGCGACACACTGGGATTGGCTTGAGCATTTGAAATCCCAAAGCCCACCCCCAGTAGCACACCTATTCCAACAAGGCACATCTCCTAATATGCTACTCCCTAATAGCCAAGCATTCAAATATATGAGCCTATGGAGGCCATTCCTTTTCAAAACACCACACCTAGGAAGGCTTTGAACTCCTAATCCTCCTGTCTCAGGATCCCAAGTACAAGCACTATAGGAATGAGTCACCATGCCAGGCCAGATAGCGTACCTTCTCAGTTCACTTAACTGTGTCTTTTACAGAACAAAAGACTTGAATTTCAGTGGAGTTGGTTGTGCATTTTCTTTCTTGTTTGGTTTGCACATGTAATGTTTAACATGTGAAGTCTACGTTACCTAAGCTTAGGAGATGCTTCTCTGCTTCATAGTGAGTTCAAGACCATCTTAGGCTGTCTGAGATCTTGGTTGAAGGTGGGAAAGTATATATATATATATATATATATATATATATATATATATATATATATATATATCCTAAAATAAGTATTATATTCCTCCTCTCTTTCTACAACATTTGTCTGTTTGTATTTTGAATTTACATCTTCCCTAATTAAACTGATGTGTGGGACAAGTTAGTGTTATTTTTATTTCACAGTGTTTTTTAATAAGTATTTTGTAGTTCCAACACAATTTATTGCAATGACTCTTTTTCCTACTGAAACTTTAAAATGCTATAAAAAGTGAATATACACATATTTTCTATGGCACTTTTGAATTTTCCATTGACTTGGTTAATATGTCTGTCATATAATCAGTGTCATATAATGCTGAGTGTTACAGATACATAGTGACCTCTGAAAACATGCAGCCTGACTCTTCTGTTTTAGCTTTTTAAAGCTTGCTTTGGATTTTTTTCTTTTACTCTACTTTTCCATGTAGATTTTTGAAACAGTTTATTAATATCTACAAAAATCTCTGTGGTTTTAATTAGGAATGCATTGACTGAGTCAATTGAGGAGAATTCGTGTCTCAATAGTATATAATCTTTCAAGTATTAGGCACAATAAATTGCTTATGTGTTTGATACACATTTATCTCATCAACATTTGACAGAGCTCAATACACAGTAGTGAAGGTATTTCATTAGATTTGTACCTAATTGGTTCTTTTTAGGAATGCAATTATTAATGTTCCTTTAAGTAAGTTAAAATTTAATTGTTTCTTACTGGCACATAGAGAGGCCATTGATTTTGATATAATAAAACTCTGTTCAGCAACCTTGCTAAATTTATTATGAGTCTTTGGCACTTTGCTGTAGATTGCTGAATTCTACATGGATCTACTCTGCTAAACAAACTTAAGGATACTTCCAGTCCTTCACTATTAGCGACAAGGATGTTTGCCACCTATGGAGTTTAGAGAGGGTACCTTTTATCAGGTTGAATAATTATCTTATATTTTTCATTTTCTGAGTTATTTATTATAAATATGTATGCTGTTATGTCACATAGTTTCCTACATTTTTTGGATGGTATTATGTGTAGATTTAAAAGCCATGGACCAGTGTGCTTTCTCTTGGGAAGCCTTGCACGGTTGCTATGTGGCCTCCTCTTTACATGTTGTTGGGATCTACTCTCTGCAATCTCCACTTGTTAACACCTGTGCCCGAGGAATTGGTTGCTCTGTGCCTTTTCTTCCAGCAATGCCTTTACCTTGTTTGACTGTCATGCTCTGTCCCTACAGGAAGGGTTGAGAACTACTTCTCTCTCTATTTTGTAGAGAAATTTTATAAAACATTATTTTATGTATTTCTTAAACATTGATGGGATTATACCAATGATGCCCATTTTTGCCTGGAGTTTACCTTGGAGAAAAACCTTTAATTTGGAATACATTTTTTCTTAATAATTTGGAGTTTTTCTGGTTTTTATGAGTTCTTTGAGAATTTCATACAGTGTATTTTGTTCATACTCAACACCCTCCCTAAACTCTCCCCAGATTCACCCACTTTCCTGTCCACCCAAATTTGTTTCCAAGCTGTGCCATGCCAATGTATTCAGTAGTGCAGCTCTCCAGTAGAATGGTGGTTGACCTTCTAGAGGCCACACTCTTTAAGAAAACTCCTCCTAACAGTTCCTCACGAGAAGTAAGACTTCATGCTGAGAATTTTTCCAACTTGAGCTTGAGCAGGTCTCACACATGCTGGCACAAGCACTATAAGTTTGACTGGATAAGCACTCCGCCATGTCTGAAGGACAGGGATTCATTTAGGAAGTTATCCACTGCAATTACCTGCCTCTCACATCTTTCCAACCATCTTCCACAACAGTCCCTGAGCCTCGGGAAGTGGCAGGGAGGAGTGATCTAGATGTCATTTAGAACTTTGTACTCCATGGTATCTTCTCTGCAGTTTGATGAATTGTGGTCTCTCTGCTGACCACTGTCTCCTGCTGCATTATGTGGAGTTTTTGGAGGGCTGAGGGTGTGAAAAAGGCTGTCTTACCAAAAGCAATCATACAGATTCAACACAATTCCTATCAAAATCCCAACACAATTCTCCATAGACAAATTAAAAAGGATAATCTTAAGTTTCTTTCTGGGGAAACAGAAAAGGAGGATAGCCCAAACAATCCCAAATGATTACAAATGAAAACATTTGCTGAAGGTGTCGGCATCCCAGATTTCAAGTTACACTACAGAGCTATGGCAATGAAACAGAAGATGAAAGACATGGTATTTGGGCTTAAAAACAGACACCTGGATCAAAGTAATAGAATTGGAGATTCACATATAAGTACATGAACCTATTGCCAACTGATTTTTGAGAAGGACAAATACATACACTGGAGAAAAGTTGATGTCTTCAACAAATGGTCCTGGCTAAACTGGAGAGAGATGCATGTGGAAGGAGGAAAGGAGAGCCTTATCTCTCACCAAACTCAACCCCAAATGGACCAACGACTTCAGCCCAAGACCTGAGATCCTGAATTTAATAGGGGGAGAAAGAAGAGAATACGCTTCCATTCACTGAAAAAACGGGAGGACTTTCAGAACAGGACCCCTAGAGGCGGACTTTTAGAGCAACAACTGATAAATGGGATCTCATGGAACCTACAGCCCACCTGTTCACCAAAGGTACCATTGTCTAAATGCAGAGGCGGTGCACACAGTGGGAAAGAATCTGTTGATTTTTTAAATGCTATTTTCTGTTTGCTACTCCAGATGACTTTGCTCTTTACTGCTTTCCTCCTTCTTATCTTTCTGTTTCCTCAGAGAGAGTAGCTTCCTTCCTTGGTATGAGATGAAGTGGAGAGCCTGTTGCTTTGTTTACCTCTGAGCCCTGATTTAGGTGTTACACGTTGTGTGAGATGTTGCATTCTCATTTACTCAAAATACTTTTTGCTGACTATTGAGTCTTCCTGACCTATAGATTGTTCACAAGGAGATGATTTGAATTCACAAATATTTAGAATTGTTTCAGTTACTCATACAGATTTTTTTAGTTTAATCCTCATATGTTTAGGGACATTAGTTTGTGATTTTCAGTTCTCTTGCATTAGCTAAGGTTTGTTTCAGGGAACAGAATACAGTCCACCACAGTTATTAAATATACATTGACTGCAACTGAAGAGAGCAACTGTGACACTTTGGTCAGTGTGTTTATAAGTGTCAGGTAGAGGACAGTTATTGGCCAAGGAGATTTGATGTCTCTACAAGTGACTGTGGATATACCTATTGGTTCTTTATATGTGTGAAGGGAAATCCCTGGGAAGGAGCCAATACCTTACAGTGGCCTTTCTATAAGACTATGGACTGATTGGAACTTCAGTGAATTACTGCCATATTGGAACAGGGAATTGGGGTAGCCAGTGTTTTCTCAGCCAATGGCCATTAACACTTGGCTCTAAAAATAAACTCCACCGCTACCCTTTGAAGGGAGAGATATGTCACTGTGAAAACAAGTACATCAGTTTTTCTATACTGATGTACTTGTTACCAAAGTACATGTGTGCACATTGCAGCTTATTGACATGACAAACTGATTCTTTTCTTGTTATGTGATTATCCCTTACTAGCCCTCATAATTCCCTTATTCTTAATGTCTATACTACCTGATGTTCATATAACTATCCCAGATTTCATTAGGATCATTTTGAATGATGGGATTATTTCCCAGGATCACTTTTAAATATTAGGCTGTGATAGTATAACTTTGTTCATAGCCTCCAAAGATGAAACAATTCTATTTTTACCTGTGTTTGACAACTGGTTAGGGTGCCAAAATGTAAGGGGAGCTCTTAATTGGTCTAAGTAATAAAAACCCAGGGTCAGGTATAGAGGAAAATGCTGAGAGATCGGAGAGAAGGAGCAAGCCTCGGCCACACCTACTTTCTTAGCTTCTTGGCAGACAAGAGAGAAAGTTCCTATTTCTTCCTGCTTATATCTTGTTTCTGCCTGGCTATCTCACTTGCTGTCTGTCTGCACAGACTTCCAGACCTGTATGGTTAGCTTGTGGCAAATTCCATTCTCTTATCCCAGGACAGACTTTATTTGTACAAGCAAGATATTGCTAGGGTGTAACTTTTTCCTATTTCTTTGTCAGTAAGTTAATACCCAGTTTGTTTTTCTAAAGTTTTGCAAGTGCTTCTTTACCTGTGTCTCGTCACATGCACACATTCCTGTGTCCTTTTCAGGACTTGGCTGGACCATAGTAGAAAGGTTCAGATGATGCAGTGTTTCCGTATGTGTGTGACACAGTTGGAGACATGCCACTTGGAACTGATTCTGAGCTTGTGTTACTTTGCTTCTGAAATCAAGGGATCTTCCATCTTTTCCAACTTCCCAGCCTCTTGCATTTCCTTCCAGGGCCTTTGGATAAAATATTGTTTTTCCCAGTTTCTTAACAGTTAGCATAGCTGAAGCAACTTTGGAGGCAATGGGAAGAAAGAAAACAGCAAAGATTCTACTTGCCTATATTTAATTCACTGGGACACAGAGCTCCTTTTTATGTTTCCTCTGAATAGAAAAAAAATGAGTTGTCCTTGATCTTTCTGATTCCCATTTGGCTACAGAAGCCATGGTACTTCCCCGTGACAAGCTTCATCCTTTGGGTAGGGCCAAGAAGAAAAATACAGGAACAAAACATAATGGGAATTTGACCCACATTCTTTGTTAATTTTCCTCCTCGGCATACTCTGACCAAAATGATGAAAAAAGACTGTCAATCGCTCAGATTTCACTTTCACAGTTCTCTGTTCCATCCTGGGACTACCCCTGGATTAAATGTGTAAGGGAAGGAAAATGGGGAATGTATCCTCTGACATTCATTCTTCATGATGTAATACCTTTCATTAGGTCCTATCATGGTTACATTCCAGAGTCCTCATATAATGCTGTGTACGCAGGTTTTTCCACTATTCTATATGGGAGAGAAGGACTGTAACAGCCTTACTTCATGCTGGTCAGCACAGGATGCCATACACACCATATTTTTTTTTATTATTACAATGCCTTTGGCTGATTTGATTTTGTTTCTTTCCCCTTTCAGCCAAAGATCTAACAAAAAAATTATAGACACCATTCTCAATGAAATATCGGCGTGTAAAATATTTCCTTTCTTAAAATGAGCCATTGTGGCAGTGTACCAGTTCCCAAAGGCAAGGCTGCAAGGAATGGACACAGGCTGCCAAGCCCTCAGTCAAGCATACCAGCACCAACGCAGTTAGCCTCCTCTGTGTATAGCATTGTCTGTATAACTTCATTATGCTTCTGACAGTGAATACTTGTTAATTATGTGTCTGGGTTTTTTAATCTCTTTTATGTAAGCAATATGTAAAAATCAAATGTGAATCTCCCCCTCCCAGAAAAGTATCAGCAGCTTGACTTTACTTCTAGAACATTGCAAATACCTTGGCATATAAAGCATATATTCTCAATGTTTTCTTTTTTTGTTTATTCTTTGATAAAATGAAATGTCAGCAAAATTTAAGTTTGTTACTCTCTAATAACATGAAGCTATCACATGAGCCTGTTTGATTAGATGCCCGGAGTGCATCAATTCATCCTTGTCTTTGACCTTAACTTATGCCTAGATTTTGATTACATTATCTGTGGTGCAAGCTCTTGTCATATTCCCCACATTCTGTGTAACCCAGAGGTACACATGCATGCAGAAAGATCGTATGGAGCACTGCAGTTTCAGGACATGCCCTTTTAGAAACAAGCTCTGTTTCCATCTTGCACATTCCCTACTTGTCATCTTATCATCAGCTGCTTCGGTGTCCCCAAAGAATACTAACTACTGATCGATACCCCAGACATGTCTGGCCATGGCCTACACGTGCCCTGGGTAGTTCATTTATTTGCCTTGGTGGATTTGCTAGAGTGGAATTTAATCAATAGCTAATTCATTAATTCTGGTCCTTGAGACTGTGGAGACAGTGCTGGGCAGGGAGAACAGGCTGGCCCCTGCTTTGATTGAAATATGACAAACACTCCAACCGACAGCTTTACTGGGAGTCTGGCTGCTCAGAAGTCTGCTTAGGATATCTCCATAAAACAAAAAGCTGAGAAAGAAACATAAGGAAGAGGTTTTATCCTGTCTCTGCCCGTATTCTGAAGCCCATGGTTTCCAGGCATGGAGCTCCAGGGAAAGTCAAGAGAGAGCCCTGATCTAGTCTATTGCCTTTAATTGAGACCACATTAGTTTGAGGCTGAATTTCTGATGCAGCATCTGAAATATAAATTCCTTGGAATGCTTACAAAAGAATTGTTTTCAAGTTTGCCTGGAGACACAATGGTGCCCATAATTTTTTTTATAAAGCAACATTTCAGGAATCATTACAATAGAAGCATCATAGGTTAGATTCCTCCAAAGGACAGTAAAACCATGAGCATCATGTATAGATCCCAGTGATTTTCAAATTACTTAACTTAGAGCTGAGTCTGCTATCAGAGATCAGAGCCTACAGTTAACAAATTTCTCCTTTTCTTACCTTATGTTTGAGGAGAAACCCGGGAGCTCCTAAGTTTTAATATTGTGTCATTAGATGTCAGTCTCTCCTCTATTACAGATCTCTCTAATTTTTTCCATGACTCAGACCTGAATTGAAGGTACTGATTTATAATTTTATAATCATATGTGGTGTGTATTAAACTCTTATTTTTATTTATTTCAATAAAGAAACTATCAAGCCTTAAGATCCAACCTATTAAATTATCGTTCCATCACATTTCCTCTAAATGAGAGGTTCTTAACCTTCCTAATGCTGTGACTCCCAGATACAGTTCCTCAAGTTGTGGTGACCTCAACCATAATCCTTGCTATTTTATAACTAGTTTTGCTACTGTTATAAATCATCGTGTAAATATTTTTGGAGATAGATGTTTGCCCAATGGGTCACAACCCACAGGTTGAGAAACACTGCTCTAAATTCACTAACTAGCTAATATGTATAGTTGGAAATTATTTTCAGTTTGGCCTGGGATTTATTTTGGAATCTTTAGAAAGTAGGGGGAAGGCCTTTTACACAGAAGATCTGCTATAGGCTCAATACTATGGTACAGAACTCAGTGTCCTGTGACCACAGTAGGCTTCAAAACTTACTCCAGAACCTCCATCACCAACACATGTCTTTGCTCATTTCTCCTTCCCAAATTCTCTCTGGCTTCTTCACCTCTAGTAGCCTGCACAGAAGCAGCTCAGTCACTGAAGTGGCCTGAGGTGACCAGGAGTGGCCTTTGTACCTCCAGCCCTTCCTCCTCATTCACTTTGGCCTCTCCCTAATTCTAACTCTCTGAAACCCTTTTTTTGGGTTCCTTTGTAATCACACTCATTAAATCTGGGTGCCATCAACAGGAAGATACATTCCTTATTCAGAGAATGTAAACTTTCTCAGTATTTCAGTCATGATGCCTCAATGGCCCCTGACCCAGTTGTGTCCCTCAACTATGTCCATACAACCAATTGCCTGTGGATTTTTTCTTATCATGGCTCTTGTTACTTCTATATCCTGAAACCAAAAGTTAATTCTTAACACTCTGGTCATCTTTTCCTGCAAATGCACCACTATCACACATGTAAAAGTTCATATATTTGACCATTCTCATCTATTCCATTGTTTTTTACTGTGTTTCATGCATACACAGAATTTTTTGTGATCCAATTCACCACACTATTTCTCTTTATCCCTCCACTACCACTTTTTCCTCCAAACTTAAGGCTACTCTGTTTTTTTTTAAACCCTGCTGATGAATCTATGTAGCATGTTCTATATGTTCATGGGCATCTAATGGAGCATTGGTGGCCTTTCAGGGCTGAATCCCTGAAGAAAGCTTCCTCCACCTCCCCCAGCATCCATCAGCTGCCAACAGCTTCTCAGTTAGGAATAGGACTTCATGAGCACATCCCCTGTCAATCCCACATTGACTTTTGGTAGGATTCATCTTGTGAAGGCCTTGTGTATAGTCACAGACACTATGAGTTAACATGAGTCATGTTGTTGTCATATCCAATAAACAATATTTCAATAAAGTCATTCATTGACCGCCTCTGGATCTTACAACCTTCCTATCCTCTCTCCTCTGGGCTGAACCTTGGGGAAAAGAAGCTGTAATGAGAAAGATCTCTCATTTAGATCTGAGTATTCCAGTCTACTTATTCTCTTTATGTTAACCACACATGGATCTCTGTATTAGTCAGTATCTACTATGATAAGGAGATTTTTTTTGTTGAGGATTGAGAGAGCCACTGATCTATGCACATAAGAACTTAGGAGTCAGTTTACTAGTATGTTCATTTAGCAGAATGATAGTATTAGGCTCTTCCCAAATCCTCTGACATAGGCAGCCATCAGTTTTTAATTAATTAACAGTTCATCCTTATGCAGTGAACTCTAAATCTAATCAGAAAGTGATTGGTTTCATTACTCCCATAACATTGATGCCCCAATTGCACTAATGGATAAATCGTGTCAAGCCAATCAGTATTGTAACATGCAGAGTTCACAGCTGGGCAAGATTACTGGTGACTTTTCTCCCATGGTAATATTCATAGAACCTTCCCCAACTATGAAAGTTGTCCAGGAAGGATAAAACTTCCAGATCAGTGCCAGTTTGGTTTCTCCATTTCCTATGACTCAAGTATGTGGTGTCTTCATCAATAAGATCTTACCACCAAGTTCTAGAGGGTAACCAAGAGCAATGGCGATAGCCCATAATTGTAGAGAGGTTCTAGAAAGCCCCAGTGACCAACGATTTGAAAAGAGGTACCCTGTAGTTGGCAGTGAGATTTGTTAACTTATGTGTCAAGGAGAAAGAACCCTCCCCCTTGCATTGTAAGGTAACTCCACTTAAACTCCAATTTACATTATGTTTTCAGTTTGTTTTGTGTGGTAGAGGCTGAGTATGCGCCTGCCACGGAACACACGTGGAGGTCGAAGCACAACTTGCCAGAGTCAGTTCTCTCTTCTAGCATGTGAGCTCCAGAAACCAAGTCCAGGTTAGTGGGAGACTCTTCACCTGCTAAGCCACATTGCTGGCCCAATTTGGCTATTTTGAATGCCAAGTTCATCTGACTTGCTTCTGAGCCAGCTTCTCGAACCTGTTATTTCCTGTGTCTGCTGTTGTCATCCCTATCCTGCTTTCACTATTCCAGCTATGAAACCAGTTTGTAGGCTGCCTAAATTCAGATAGATTTAGAGAAGAAACACATTCTATGCACTCCCTTACAGCTTCAGATACAGTTGTCTGTTGTCTAACTACTTTTAAATGATTTCTAGTTATTGAGTCTCATTTTGGTAATAAATATCCATGATCAACTATTACCAGATTCATGTAATGCTATGAATATATTAAATTCATGTTTGCCTCATAGGCCCAGACCTGATTTCCTGATTATAGCTTGCATTTCCCTTCCTCTTTGATCTCTGTTACCCATTACTCTTTATCCAATGTGTTTCTTCCTGTGTCACTCACTAGCTACCTTCACTGACCCTCATGAAACTCTGGGTGTCAGATGAAGCTCTCTTGGACAAGTATGTTTCCCTTGAAAAGTCCCTAAGAGGGTCTTCACATAACCACATTCCCTGTGTGTAATACCTCTGCTGCAGGTGGTTGTGGTACCAAAAGGTGAAACATCCCAAGAAAACCCAAAGAATCTCACATGTCCCATAGGCTGCCATCCTGGGTTAAGTTCCTTCACTATAGCCTAGCCTTGCATCTAAGACAAGTCAACCACCTGTCTTATGGATCTTGTCCTTCTCTATCTTGATAAAGTTAACATGGTGTTGCCTACTCTTCATCATCAGTGCTGAGTCACTGTGTTCCATCTCTGCTGGCAGCATGCTCTAACGGAGAGGCAAGGATCATTTCCATGGTAATTGCCAATCCAGGGTCCTCCATCAGGCAGCCCCAGGACCTCCTAGCCACAGTTCACTCTAACGATAGCTGATCAGGCATACTTCCATCCTTCAGACACAAACCACGAGAGGCACTGAATGCCAAACCTAGAGAAGGTGGGTGGGATGGTAAGGAGTGGGAATATTAGGAAAATAAAACAAAATAAAATAAACCTCCCTTTCCCACCTTGGCTCAGAAACCTCCAGTGGTTATCTACCACACTCAAAACCAAATCTAAATTTATTTTTCTAGCCTATCAAATCCCACACAGTTGGCAAGCTCCATCCCAGCTTCCCAGCAGCTACTGTATCTTGTTTCCTAACATTATGTCTCTTTCTCAATGCACTCCAAGGCTACTGGATTCTTTGGCCTCCTTTCCCACAAGTCAAGCACAAGGATAACTTAAACCTGGATCATGCAATGACTCTCTCACTTTGTTTCATCCTTATTTTGTGTTTCTGCACAGAAGTGTCAGGCCTCCTCAGACCATGACATAAGGTATTAGTTATTCATATGTTTACTGTTCATCTCCCTCTAGCAAAAATGTAAGTTTAATGATCAAAGGGACATTACCTGTCTCCTTCAATGAAAAAGATAGGATGATGCCTGTTTTTTGCACTAGGCATTTAATAAGTATTCATTAATGTTTGGACTTTGAAAAATTCCCCAGCTTCTGTTTATTTGGATTGGTTAGTATGACGGACTGGCAGTGTCCTCAGAACTTTTCAGAACCTTGATGTTGCCTTTGAAGTAACTCTCAAAAAGATAAACTTGTCATGTGGCAGACACCTGTGGAGCAATAATTGAAATTCCTAAATGAAGAAACATATATTTCACCAGCTGTCATACCACTGATGCCCATTCACGCCCTTTGCCATTCCTGGTTTCATCCACTCTATCCATCTGGGTTATCAACTCTAACATGTGTACTTGTTTTTAGAAGTGATAACACTGAGCAAGTGTCCTGTTACATTCTCAAACTGCCCACCATGGCATTGGGAGGACTCTATAACTCTTTTATAAACGTGTGTCTGGTGATTGATAGATGTGATCTCACTCATTAGAGTGAACTCATTGCTGGCTTGCTTCTCTACAATGCTGAGTGGTTTCCACTGTCCTCTCCTGTGCTGATCCTTCCCAGAATTTCCTCTGCTATCTTCACCATCTATTCATGCTCACATCTGTGCCTCCCATGATGCCTTCTTTGAGTAGCCTTGGTTTATGTTTTAAAAATTAAAACACTTGTCAGCCTGTGGTGGCACATGCCTTTAATCCCAGCACTCTGGAGGCAGAGATATGTAGATCTCTGAGTTCAAAGCTATCCTGGACTACAGAGTTCCAGGACAGCCAGGGCTACATAAAGAAACTCTGTCTTGAAAAAACTAAAAATGAAAACACTCGAATTTGTTATTTCACAATTCACATGGTCTGTTTTTATTTGTCCTTTTTTCATTTTTTAATAAATATCCCAATAGGGTAGTTAAATCTTCAATATTATTGAATATTTAAAATTAATCAAAACACTCAAAAATTCTCAAAAATCAAAAGTTAACATTTTATCAAAATACATGTGTTGAGTTTTATATTAAAGTATTCTCATCACTTTTATAACATAGTCTAGAATATGATTTGGGAGTGCGAATGCTGCATGAATGAGTAGCAAAACAATATCCACATTTTTTATAGACATATCTTATTAGAAAAATCAGAAATCCAAAGCTGTCTAACCTGTAACAGTTTAGTCTGAGGTCTTGGAAGCATAAGGGTTTTTTCTCCCTGCGGCTCAAATAAGCTATTTGACAAATGGGGATAAAGCATTAAAATGCAGTAATAAAGCATCACTGTGAAACCTCCCTCCTCATACAGCACCCTGACTTAGTGTTTCAGCTTCTACCTGTGTAAAGAGAAAATATTGTATTCCCACTGCCTTCCAGCTTCTGTGTTTATCAGAAGCGACAGTTTTTATAAGGATAGATGTATCATTATGCAGTATAGCAGAAATAGAATAATAATTATCAAATGACAGAATTAAAAAGAAATGTCTGACTGGAATGCCTGACCCCCTGTGATTTGTGTTCTCGCATGTGTGTGCCCATGGTGGCTTTTATCAGAGGCTATTAAAGATACTGTGAATGTCATTCCCCAACCTGTCAGACTCTTGACTGTCACTTTAAGTAGTGTTCCAGGGCTAGGAAATAGCTCAGCTGGTAAAGTACTTATTGCACAGGTATGAGAACATGGGTTGTATTATTGGCACCAACATAAAGAACCAGGCTTGGTAGCCATGGGGCTTACTGGCCAGCCATCCTAGCCTAGTCACTGAGCCTCAGGTGCAGTGACATCCTGTGCCTTGAAATGAAGGCAAGCAGATCCTGAGGAAATGCATATACACATGTGCATGTACACCCCCACTCACACACAGAAATCATAATGATGCTATAATTCATTTCTGCAGTGAATATGGATGTGGTTTCTGCAGAAGGTAGAGTTGATTTGAAAGTTGGATCTCTACGAACACAGCAATGGCTATATTAGCCTATGAATCCTTCAGATGGAGACATTAGTGTCCTCTCTGCAGCCTCATTGCAGGATATGCTGTGTGTATACTTTCTAGAAAATGAAAAGATAATTTTTTGTTA
This sequence comes from Cricetiscus sungorus, assembly GCA_030556225.1. Lineage (NCBI taxonomy): Eukaryota > Metazoa > Chordata > Mammalia > Rodentia > Cricetidae > Cricetiscus > Cricetiscus sungorus. Next base: position 5,848,709 of record JANBXA010000730.1, on the reverse strand, counting down.
ATAAATTTTATTTAAATTAGAAACAATCTTATTTTACATATCAATCCCAATTCCCTCTTCTTCCCATCCTCCCATGCCCCCCACCAACCCCTCCCCTCCCATCCCCCATCCACTCCCCAGGGAGGGTGAAGTCTTCCATGAGGGATCATCAAAATCTGTCAAGTCATTTAGAGTAGGGCCTAGGCCCTCCCTTGTGTCTCAAGGCTAAGGGAGTATCCTTCCATGGGAAATGTGCTTGTGCCCAGGGATACATCCTGGTTTTACTGCCAGAGGCCCCATAGACTGCCCAGTTCTTCTAGCTGACATCCACATTCAGGGGGCCTGGTTTGGTTCTATGTTGGTTCCCAGGCTGTCAGACTGGGGTCCATGAGCTCCCACTTGCTCAGGTCTGCTGTTTCTGAGGGTTTCCCCAGCCTGGTCTTGACCCCTTTGTTTATCACTCCTCCCTCTCTGAAAGTGGATTCCGGGAGTTTGGCTCAGTGCTTAGCTGTGGATCTCTGCTCCTGCTTCTATCAGCTACTGGATGAGGGCTCTAGGATGGCATTTAAAGTAGTCACCATTCTCATTATAAGGGAAGGACATTTAAGGTAGGCTCTCTACTAATGATTAGATTCCTATTGGGGTCATCCTTGTGGATCTCTGTAAAATTCCCTAGTGCCAGATTTCTCTTTAAACCTATAATGGCTCCCTCTATTTATGTGTCTCTTTTCTTGCTCTCCTCTATTCATCTCCCCACTCAATCTTCCTGATCTCATATTCTCCCCCTCATCTTCTCCTCTTATTTCCTACCTCCACCCCTCCCCCATTTTCCCAATTTGTTCAGTGGCTCTTGTCCCTTTCCCCTTCAGTGGGGGACCATGTATGTCTCTCTTACAATCCTCCTTGTTTCCTATCTTCTCTGGAGGTGTGGATTGTAGTCTTGTAAACCTTTGCTCTATGTCTAATATCCATATGTGAGTGAGTACATGTTTGTCTTTCTGTGACTGGTTTACCTCACAGATGATTTCTTCTAGTTCTATCCATTTGCCTGAGAATTTCAAGTTTCCATTTTTTCCCACCAAGCAGTATTCCATTGTATAAATGTACCATATTTTCTGTATCCATTCTTCAGTTGTGAGGCATCTAGGTTGCTTCCAGGATCTGGTTATTACAGAATGCTGCTATGAACATAGTTAAACAGATGTCCTTATTGTATGAATGTACATCCTTTGGGCATATGCCTAAGGGTGGCATTGCTGGATCTTGAGGTAGAATGATTCCTGTTTTCCTGAGGAACTGCCCTACTGATTGCCAAGGAGTGTTCGTTCCCTTTCTCCATATCCTCTCCAGCATAAGCTGCCATTGGTGTTTCTGACTTTAGCTATTCTGACAGGAGTAAGGTGGTATCTCAGAGTTGTTTTGATTCGAATTTCACTGATGGCTAAGGATATTGAGCACTTTTCTCAAATGTCATTCAGCCATTTTGGATTCCTCTATTGAGAATTCTCTCTTCAGTTCTGTACTCCACTTTTTAATATGGTTATTTGGTGTTTGGGTGACTAGTTTCTTGAGTTCTTTGTATATTTTGGAGATCAGCCCTCTGTCAGATGTGGGGTTGCTGAAGATCTTTTTCCAGTCTGTGGGCTGCCATTTGGTCTTGTTGACTGTGTCCTCTGCCTTACAGAAGCTGCTCAGTTTCAGGAGGTCCCATTTATTAATTGTGGATCTCAGTGTCTGTGGTATTGGTGTTATGTTCAGGAAGCAGTCTCCTGTACCAATTCATTCAAGGGTACCTCCTACTTTCTCTTCTAAGAGGTTCAGTGTGGCCAGAAATGATAATTTCATCAGTCTATTAAGTGTCAAGGTTTATCTTGCCTGCTGCTTGTTCAGATAAATGTTTGTGCCTCATTGGATTTCTGAAAGTGATGTCACTGAGAATGCTGATCAGATCTAAAATAAAAAATAATTTTAAGTACTAGTACACAGTGACAGAAGAATAATTCTCCAATGTATGTTATTGTGAAACTTTGATGGATAAGACTTAATGCTGGGCCAGTGAAGTGGTTTAGTGGGTAACGGTACCTGCTACCAAACCTCATGACCTAAGTTTGATGCTCAGGAACCCCACATGGTAGAAGGAGACAAGTCATCCTCTGACCTCCACACATGTACCATGATACGCATGTTCCCAATACAAATACAATCAAAGTAAAAACAATGGCTTGAGACATTGGCCCAGGTTCATGCCTTGCTTTGGTTCATGTACTACTGGAACATTCTGTGTGTGAAAAAGCACCCTACAGTTATTTGTAACTGACTTAATGTCCAGTCAGAGACTCGAGAATAGCAAAATGGGAATTAGTGTTCATGTTAGAATTTCACTCAGTTTCCAAAAACACTGATGACAAATAGACTAGTCATTTTTATGTTTCTGAGAGGAGGGCATAGCAGGCCATGCTACCCCTCAAAACTATGCAAATTCTCTAAAGCATTGTTTCAAAATTTTGACAACTTTCTGCTTATTGAGAACCCATGGAGCCATCATGTACATAGGGAGATTCTATAGTGTTAACCTGATCATTGATCATTTTCTGTTCTTTTATGTTTTGAGACAACCTAGGCTGGCCTTAAACTCTTGGCTGGCCCCACCCCACCTTTGCTTCCTGGGTTCTGAGATTACAGATGTGAGCCACCAGGACACTCTGCTTTTATTTCTTATCCATTGGACATTTTTACTTTTCTGGTCTCATTCACCACAAATGTAATATTAACATATCACTAAGGAGACAGGAAATTTTGATCAGTTGTTACACAGTGATCGTATACCAGACCCAGATGCATATCTGTGTCTGAAATGAAGTGGTTCCTCAACTTTTAAAAAACCAAACGTTCTCTGTAAGGGTATTCATTACAGGAATCTCCAATTCCTGGACCTCTAGCCACAAACCATGTATGAGCTGACAACTTACTGAAGAGATGAATCCACTTAGCTGTGATTCAAATTTGAAGACATGTCAGGGAATGGAAGAACTGATACTGAAGATTTTCTCAATTTGGGAATTGATTTTGGCCATGGGTTTAAGAACCAACCATAGAGGTTTGCAGTCAGACCCAGACAGAGGTGATGCCATTGTCTCAGAACTCCAGATTCTGTGCTGTGCTCTCAAATTCTCATGGGCTTTCCCAGAACAGCACAGGCATTACTGAAGACCTCGTATAGCAAAGAAGGGAGACATCAACAGCCATGTCTAAAAAGCTAACACTGCCCATAGGTTTGAAATTTGTCTTCCAGGTACATCTAGGGCCAGCTAGATGACACCTCTTCTTTCTCTGGTTTTGTAAAGGACAGGCTGCATAGAGAGGAGGTTATATATGCCATACTCCAGCATTTACTCTTTACTAAGGCTTCCTCCTTGTGTTTCTCTTCAGCAAACCTGATAGCCAGGGGTTCTCTTGACTCCTCACAGGTATGTTTTCTTCTTGCCTCTGAAACTTCAAGTGAGAGACCACTAGACACCTGCCACATATTTTCTCCCCAAATCAAAACAGTTTGAATTGAGTCTCAAGATGAATGATAGTCATGGATATGTATGTTAGCATATTCTATTCATCAACATATATTAAGTATTTTAGTGCATGGATATGACTGTACGTGTATATTTAGCATATGCATCAGCATATATTAAGTGTGTTAGTAGGTGGATATGAACATACATGTATATTGGCATATGTATGGGCACATATTGAGTGTGTTAGTGCATGGATATGAGCATACATGTATATTAGCATATAAATCAATACATAGTGTGTTAGTACACACTCCATGAGCAGAGAATAGCACATGAAATATATTCCTTCTGACCAATCTGGAAGATTGAGTGAATAAGGTTGATAGCATTTGTGTTAAATGTTGTCTTTTCAATGGTATTGATTCTAGCCTGGAGTAGTCCAACATATATGTAATTATGAAGCAGATCTCTCCGTCTTTCACACACACACACACACACACACATACATACATACATATGTATATCTGTGTGCATTTACATCAATATGTATACTTTTATCTGTTGCAGATCCTTCAAATACATTGGATGACACCAGGAAATCCAAATGGTATCATTCTTGGATATGACCTTTTATGAGAAACAAGGCATCCATGCCCTGACACCCACAAGTTAACAGAGAGATGCAATGATGAGCTATGCAAGGCAGTCAAGTGTCAACACCCTAAAAATATCTGTGAACAGACATGCTATTCTCCAAAAACTAAGGTAGATCTTGTCCCATGCGCCAGTGAAAGCACTCCATATACCATAATTTATTATGATAAATGTTTTTTAATGTTATGATCTGAAGACCACACAGAGAATAAAGTATTCCTATCAAACCCTCCTGACTTCATGAACATTTCAACTTTCATATTTTTCATCATATTTTCAGAAAATGTGAGTTTATTAGGAGGGTAAGGACACCCTAAATTAGTATCAGCTTGAGAGACTCCAAGTTTTCTTTATACAAATCCAATTCAGCTATAAATGGTTGTTTTTTCCACAACACTGATACATTGCCATGACCAGGACTGCCCCTTGTGTGTCAGAAATATTTTAGAATTATGGTCATTTTTAGATTAATGTTCATATTAGTTGCTGTTTAGGAATCAGATCAATAATATAGCCAGACAGAGGGTTTTGTAAATGGCTTCTATTGACAAACAACACAGAAAATGACTTGATTTGAAGGTAAGATCTCATCTAATGAAATAATGTCCTATTTATCAGCAGCATCGCACACTTGATGACTAAGGCTACTCCTAAATCCATAAGATTCACTAGAAAGGAACTCCAGAATTAATAAAGAGAGTTTCTGAGGCAATGTGGATCGAAATACAAGTTATTATAGCTGCCACTTGCTTAGTGGTAGTTACTATGTAAGAGACACATAAAGTCAGCCACTTGGCAACCTTACAGTATTTACATCTCTAAAATTATTATGCTTTAATTCAATTGTGTGACTGTGTGTGTGTGTGTTATAAATGAATGTTCATACGTACACAGAAAGGTCATGATGAAAACTCCTTTTTTAATATAAAATACATGCAAGTTAAAAATGCATAACTTTTAGAAAAACAAATAGACAAGACTAGACAAGATTGTCTAGTTTTTTGTTTGTTTGTTTGTTTGTTTGTTTGTTTGTTTTGGTACAAGAATTTTTGATACTGAGTGCCTTTGATGAAAAGTTTAGAAATTGTTTTTTAAAAAGTGCTCTCTCAGAACTCTTGGTGTGGTACATAACTTTGCACACTTTTTATGCAGAATATGGCATTGAAAGAGTCATCCAATTTATGCTTACAATGAGACCAGTCTTAAATATTCATGGCTAACAACTAAATCCAACAATAGAAATGCATCACTGTTTGCTTAGGACAGGTGCCCAAGTGGCTTGGTTAGAGTCCATTTCTTTGAGCTTAGATAACCTGAGTGAGTGGGACTATGGAAGACTTACGCTGTGTTTCAGTCACTGCTCTGAGTCTGCTTCTACATGGAGTCATCATCAAGAGGCAAGGAGTGTCTAAGTGAAGCGACTCCTACCAGGTCCAAGTTCTCAGCAACTTTCCAACCACCACTCAGGGCTTGATTTGTTTTATATAGAGAATAAAGCTACAAATACTTATTTGATTATTCAAGCATATAATTTTCTTCTGCAGCTAACTCCTGGTAAAAACACAGTAAAAAGGGCTTTCCAAAATTAATATCCATATAAATTTGTTTTTGTATTGTAGTAGTGGTATATGTTTGCATAGGTGTGTACATGTGTGTGTGTGTGTGTGTGCGCGCGCGCATGTGTATGTGCGTACATATATAGTGGGGGGGGAGGAGATGGAGAGGAGATTGCCTTATTGGAAAACTGGGGACCATAAATAAATGATCATATACATTATAAGGAAAATTCAGTTTATTTAACAAAAAGGATAAGCGAGTAGTTTGCATTGGCGTGGTGTTTTCAAGTTAAGCAATCTTTAGAATAAAGATATGTATGTGAAGGAAATGGTTCATTTACGATCTTAAGTACCTTCATGTTGGAAGCATTGACAAGCTAAAGGTAATTTACATTCTCACTTACATGATGTTGTAACACAAAGCAAAGCTAGGTTGAAGAAGAAAGGAAAACTGCACTCTATCAACTGACATTTATGGAATTTGTATGATGCTTGAAAATACATTTTTACAGCTATAGGTAGTATGGCCACCTTTGAAGGCCTTGGGAGAAAATAATTATGCTCCATGAGATACAGTATTCTTAATAAAATGGATATATTTTTTAATGTAAAATTGCTTATTTTTAAAACATCTTTTAAAAACTGATTCCACACTTTCAGGTTTGTTGCAATGGACTTCTCTATGACCCTTGGCCTGGTTACAGCTGCCAAGAGGAGAAATACTTTGCCTTCCTTCTGAATTCCACTGGAGTTTGTTGTGGGGGCCGAATCCACGAGGCACAGCCAGATCACCAGTGCTGCTACTCTGGGTATTATGTTAGAGTTCTCCCATGTGAGTGTTCTGTCCCTCACTGTTCGGTGGCTTAGGGAAGCTGAAGGTGCAAACCTGTGACCCATCTCAGAGAGCTGTTTCAAGGATCTTCCCATCAAAACCCAGGGAACAAGGACACAGCCAGTATTGTATTTCCAATGTTGTCCCTCTGTCTTTGTTGAAAGGCAACTAGAAGTGAAAGAAAGAGATATCAGAGACTTCTAATATCTCCCGTGGGCACAAATACACATCAACAGCAACTCCTTATCAACAGCAACCCCTTACCTCTGTGGCTTTGTTTCATTCACACACTTCAATGTCTCCTTGGCAAATCTGTGAATCATGAACTGTCTGTGACAGACAGTCCATCTTCAGTGTCGGCTTGGCTGGATTTAACATCAATTAGGAGACACACCGTTGGCAGCAGCTCTGAAGGTCTGAGGGTGTTTTTCAAGGATCTTTAATGAGAAGAGAAAACCCCGGCTAAGTATGGGTAGCAACATCCTCTAGGCTGGAGTCCTAGACTGAAGAAAAGAGAAAACAGAAGGAATGCTTCACCAGTACAGATGCAATGTGGCCGCGCCCCTGTGCCAGGCCCTCCCCCACATTAAGAAATGAGTCGCCTACTGTGAGCCACCGTCACCCTTCGCGATTGAAGTTGTTTTTATTATGTACTTTGTCACAAAAATGAGGAAAGCAACAAGTATCTAGTGCACTACCCAGGCCATGATACTCTTCCCCACTCCTTCAGTTTTCTCTTCTGAGAATCAATGCATTGCTCCTAAATGGAGAATAACTGCAGGTTCCATTCAGGTGAGAGTTCCAAACTTGAGTAGTTAGTACTATAGGCTATGTAAACTAGACATTGTTTTCCAATTTTGAACGACATAAAACAGTGCCCTGTAAATGTTACAGGGAGTGGCAGCCACAGTTTATAAAGCAAAAGATCTTACATAGTCCTTGTATTTAAGGGCTTGCATAACATATCCCTTATTGCCTAACTTAGCTGCCGTTTGCAAGAAATGGGCATAGAAGTGATTGCGCTGGGCACTGGTGGTGTTGGTGGTGCATGCCTTTAATCCCAGCACGGAGGAGGCAGAGGTAGGTGGATCTCTGGAAGTTCAAGGCCAGTCTGGTCTACAGAACGAGTTCCAGGACAGGCTCCAAAGCAATACAGAGAAACCCTGTCTTGAAAAACAAGCAAGCAAACAAAGAGATTAATAACTCACCAAGAATGGTGTGTGGGTTGAGTATTCCACGTGGGGGTGCTGCTCTGTTTTCTCACAATCCAACCTCCTTTTTGAGGACTTGACTACTCTGCCATCAAAGCATGTTTGTGGTGCTAGTAGGAGGGCGAGAACTCCCACCTCGATGATAAATAAACAAACCAGGAGGCAGAATATGACCATCACATAACAGGTAAAGACTTCCTCTGAAGGACAAAGGAGGTCCTCAAGGAGCAAATGGTGCTGATTAAAAGATTTATGCTGCCTTCCAAAAAATCAGAACACAAGCCTTTGGTCTGGTTGCTTGGGTGGCCTGGCTTTGGGTAACTTTCCATTAGTCATGAGTTTGGAATTTATTTATTTATTTGTGTGAGCATATGGAGGGGGGTGTGCATGCGTGCATGCATGTTACATAAGCATAAGCATGCAGGCATGTTCAGAGTCCAGCATCCTTCCTAGCCTATCACTGTCTACCTTTGCCTTACTCTGTTGAAACAGGATCTGGCTAGTGGTTACAAAGCTGCAGGGTTCCAGATTGGGACAGCCATGTCCAGATTTGAAGGTCTTTATTCTTTCATGGCAAGCATTCTTACTCATTGAGCCTTCCAACCCCAGGATGGTGGTGTCCTTCACCTGCCTTTCCCCCTATCTCATGTAGGTTAACAACTAGCTTGCTTGAGTGATATCATGGCATTGTCACTTTGTACCCAGCAGGGTCTGTCCCTGATGCAATGGAAGGAAAACAAGAGAGTGTACTCCACAGGGCTGGCAGGGGAGGAAGGAACTTGACTCTGAGTGGCTACCTGGTTGTGGATTAGGGTCCCGAAATCTGTCTGCCTTCTGTTCCTGCTGTGGTTCCTGTCTATGTCATTAACACATGTTGACATTATTTTAAGGAGTTTTCTAGACTGATATGCTTCTGCTGTCTCTGTCCCCTAACTTTACCATTCGTACTTTCCTCTTTTTAAAGATTTGTTTGTTTATGCATATGTGCTTGTGTTAGTGTATGTTGCCATGTGTCCCAGCTCTGAGAACTGGAGTTGTTACTGGTGGTTGTGAGCCATCTGAGATGGGTGCTGGGAGCCAAGTCCAAACTCTGGAAAATCAGGAAGCATTCTTAACCACTGAGCAGTTCCTCCAGCCCCAGAACACTGATGTCTTTCTTAAAGACAGGAAAACGAATTTGGAAGAGAGTGGTTTTTCAGATGCACTAAGAGACCTGAGTGTTCTGAGATGCAGGTGGAACATAAAGTTTGTGCTATGTGTATGATTGAGGTGTTAATGTTTGTTTATTATATCCGTACAAATATAATCACCTGGGGCTGAAGAGATAAGTTAAGAGCACTGCCTGTTCTTCCAAAGGTCTTGAGTTCGATTCCAAGAAACCACATGGTTGTTCACAACCATCTATAATAAGGTCTAGTGCCCTCTTTTGACCTGGAGGCATACATGCAGGCAGAACACTGTATACATAATAAATAAATCTTTTTAAAAACATGGGATCTAATATGACAGGCATCATGATTAAGTACGTGAAGTTTATTCATGATGGTGACCCTTCATTCTGACCATCTTCATTTCTCCCTATGACTCACAAAGGACAAAAAATAATCTATCTTTATAGCAATGTTATTGTCTCTGATTCACCAGCAAAATTATGTTCATAATTGAATAGATCATAACAATGTTTCCTAGAAGGAAATACGTTAGTAGACGTGTAAGGTTTTTGTAGAAGAGTGTTGACTTGTTTATTAAATTCCGGTTCACAGTTGTTGGCAACTGATCAAATAAAGCTCTGTTCTCTCCAAATGTCCACAGCTGGGGCTTCTCATCTATGAGTCTTCTCTTTTCTTCCTGCTAATAACTGCTTTAAAACTTAGAGAAGTGAGATGGGCATTTCCTGGTGTTCGCTGTTTAGCTTTCTTCATGCCAGAAGACCCTGGAACAATCTTCTGAGTCCCACACACCACTAAATAGAATAAAAATAGCTAATATGGATATATAAAAGAATTTCCTTCAAAGTCACTTTGAATTTTTTTTATATTATCATTTGAAACAAACCAAGCCAGAAAAAAAATACTTCCCCTCAAAATTACTGATAAATGTGTGTTTTCATTTAGCAATTTAACACAAAAGATCCACCTGCCCAACAGAATGGGACTTAGAACTAAGGACACAATCCACTTTTATTCTGCTTAGAAATAAAATTTAACTTTTTTTCCCAACAAATTAAATAAATGGAAACCAATTGGGACTTTTATTGATATAATAGAATCCTCCTAGTAACTGACTATGTATGTGTATGTCTACATGTGATATGATTGCGTGTTTTATATGCATGCACACATGTGTGTATTTTGGAAATTAAAGGTAGCAGTCATGGTCTCCTCAACCTTAAAAGTGTTTTTTTTTTTTTAATTTATCATGTATGTGCATCCATGCACACAGAAGGCAGGTGGTACAAATGCTTCAAATCAAGTGCGCCAGAGCATGACTTTCAAATATCAATTCTTGCCTCTCACAGTGTTGGGGCAGTGGCTTTCTCTTTTCTGCCACTATCCAGCATGCCCCAGGATAAATGGCCCTTAAGCTTCTGGCCAAGTCTGTCCTCATCCCATATCCTTGGGAATACTGGGATAGACATGTGCACTAGCACACCTGCTTTTTATGTGGGTTTGGGGGCTCAAACTGAGGTAGTCAAGCTTAAGTGGCAAATGCTTTTAGGCGCTGAGCCAACTCCCCCACCCTCCACCTTCTTTGAGACAGTTTTTCTCACTGATGGGTTGGGCACCAAGACCCAGTGACCCTCCTGTCTCTGCCTTTAGTGCTAAGATGACAGGCACGGACCACAGGATTGCTAGTTGAGTGGTTGGTTTTTACTGTGGGTACTGTGGGTCCAATTTTGAATTCTCATAGGTATGTACTTAACCTCTTTCGCCAGCCATTAATAACTGATTTTTTAAAAGCAGGAGTTTTAAATCTCCACACCATATAGCTTTGTGTGTATGTATAACCTTTCAAAATTATATGTGCATTCATGCGTGTGTATCACACATATGTGCACATATATGATATACATACAGTACACATTACTGAGTCATAGAAAGCATTTCAGTATCTGCTGAACTGTTGATCCCATACTGCACTCAGACCCTTTGAAGCAGTTGGTTTTCCGCTATGTTACATTGTCCAATCTTGTCAAGATAAGAAGAAAGAAAAAAAAAAAAAAAAGAAAGAAAAACATAAGAAGCCATCCCGAGGGAGAATCGGGACTCTGCTTCAATTACTAATCTGTATATATCTAAATGAAGGGATGCTTTTCTGACCTAGCTCCTCAGCCCATGGTCTCTGTTAACTAGTTTAAGGCCATTTACATCAAGAAAGAAATGTAGTGACCTCAAACTTGTCTTGTATCTTACTGTAATTAAAATCCAATCAGTAGTCTCCATGCTTAAGGCTGGGATGAGTACAGGCTTTTTGATATTTATAGAGGAGTTGAGATATTGGTTAATAATATTACTCCTTTTTTTCTTCTCAAGGCTTTGCTCCATAGCCACACATTACAAAGGGCAGGAGAGAGGGGAATATTTGTTCGCCCCACTTTTTTTTTATAACTATGCTAATGACCCCAGAGAAATGTTAATGTGGGTCATTCTTTGATAAGAATAACAATGAACTGTTGGGCTGCATGGCACCATTTAGAAAGAAAATATCTTCCAACCTGGCCTGAAAGACTTATTTTTAGAGGTTAATGAGGGGTGATTAGTCCTTGTATCTCCTGTCTAATAGCTCTTTTTTGAGGGGAAAAAGAACTTTATTTCTTATTGATGTAACACACATCTCTCTCCTTTTTTCTTAAAACTTTTCTACAGTAAGTAAATGAATTCAGGGAACTATGACTAAAATAATTAACACAAATACCAATCCAGGAAAGGTTTCACAAAGAAGTTTGTCTTCCAATTTTTTTCCCTCTAATGCCTAACTGATCAGGCCCCAGAACCATGGGCCACTCTAGGTTTTCCACTAAGGCACACTGAGTTCTCTGGCTGAAAAGATGTAAGAAAAATGGTAATTACATTCCAAGCAAGACAGAAGATTCTTCTGAGGAAGTAAAAGTGGGTAGATAGATAGATGATAAATAGATGATAGACACACAAACAGATAGATGACAAATAGATGATAGGCAAACAGATAGATGATTAATAGATCAATAGATAGATTAGATAGATAGATAGATAGATAGATAGATAGATAGATAGATAGATAGATAGATAGATAGATGATAAATAGGAGATAGCTGATAGGAGATAGATAGATGATAGGTGATAGATAGATAGGTAGATAGATAGATAGATGATAGTTAATAGTTGATAGATGATAGGTGATTGATAGTAAGTAGATAAGAGATAGGTGGTAAGAGAACAGATGAATAAATGAATTAGAAAAATGATAAGCTGATAAATATAAAACTGTATAATATTCCAATAATGACACTGTTTACAGCTCATTCCACCTTAGCTGATGGTAACATCGTAGCAAAGACCAAGCGTTATTTGCCTCTGACATCACCTGCTCTAAGGCTCTCATGCAATTGGATATAATTGCAGCACCCCATAATTGTCTTTCTGTTGTCAGCGCCTTTCACTTAGCATGTTTTCAAGACTAACCTGTGTTGTACCTTGTGTCAGGATTTCACTTTTTTTTTTCAAGTCTGCAAAAACCACATTATGTTATATATTTAGTCACCAAAGGACATTTGGATTCTTCTACCTTTGGGATGTGGTAATAAACCACAATGAATCAGTACCCTTGCTAACAGTTATTTTCTGATTCTGTGTGTATCTCTGTGTGCATGTCCCTTCAGTAATAGCTGTTGTAAGTAACTGCGAAGGGGTGGCTTTGATTATATTTCCCTAGTGCTCATAATAGTGACCATCTTTCCATGTGATTCATAGGCTAGCAGTGTGTTTGGAAAATGTCTGTTTGTTCATGATATTATGATGCTGAGGTGTATGGGTTCTTCATAGAGTTTTCATAGTCATTCTTACATGTTATTGTCTTCAAGTGCTCACATTTGAAGCTTGGCCCACAGTGTGGTGGTCTTGTCAAGCTTTCAGACCTTTTAGAGGTGGGGCCTATTGGAAAGAGATCGGGTTATTCAGTGCCCAAAGGCACTAATGTAATTCGTATGGGGCTTTATTCCATTCCTGAGGGTTGGAGCTGGCAATGGTTGCTGCTTAGAGTATATAGCCTCTGTAGTTCTCCAGCCCCTCTGGCCATGAGCCTAGCATTCACTTCACTCATACACTCCTGTTATGATGTTGCCTGTAGAACAGTTTTGTGCCATGTTCTTAAACTCCAGAAGTATGTACTAAGTAAACCTTTGAAAACTGTATTACATAGTCTCTGGCACTTTGTTGTATAGCAAAATAAGAATAGCTGAAATAATTCCACATTGATTCATGATTTCCCAGTATTTTCTCCAATGCCCTCCTTGTGACCCTGTTGTCTACTATGATGCCAGAAAAAAATGGGGCTTTTGACAAATACAAATTTGTCTATTTTTATTACTGCGAGTTTCATGTTATAACTAAAACAAATTATTTAGAAACTATTGCTCAAACCAATGTCATGAAGTTGTCTATATTGAGTTCTATTAAGAATTTTGAATTTTAGTTTTACTCTGAGATCTTCAATACATGTTGAGCTCATTTTTGTGGCATACGATAAATAAAGGAAGAATTTGACTTTCTTCTATTTCATATGAATGTTCCTTTTTCTCAACATGAAATGTGCAAATAGGAATGTTTCTTTCCCCCACTGGGTGGTCTTGACAGCTTTGCTACAGATTTCTTGACCACAAGGGTGAGTTTGTTGTTATACTGTCTGTTTCATTTCAGCCATACATTGTTCTTTATGCCAGTACCACACTATTTTGCTACAATAGCTTTGTACTAGAGTCTGAAATCAGAAAGTAGAAGACTTTTGACTTTATTCTTAGCTGCAATTGCTTTAGAGATTTGTGGTTCCTTGGCATCCCTGTGAATTTTGCAATGGCTTTCCATTTCGGAAAGAAGCCTCAGTGTGTTGACAGAGATTATTTTGGCTCTGCAGATCACCGAGGCTAGCACAGACATCTTAACAGTCATTCCCACCTGTGACCTCAGGCTGCTCTTACACTAGGCTTCTTGAAGTTCCCAGTGTTCAGGGGCTTGAGCTTATTCTTAAGAATGTTACACTTTTGATGCTGTGTTATATGTTACTGTTCTTTATATTGTCTGCTCTTGTGGTGTAGGAGCCTGATGGATTATTTGTGTACATTTTACATGTTGAAAAATTGATGAAGTCATTGAGTAGTCCTGGTGTTTACTTTTCTTTAATAAATGGGACTTTAGTCCCTTGAAGATCCTGTTGTCTGAGAACACACATGGTTTTGCCTCTCCCCTTTGGTTTTGGATGCCTATTTATTATTCTTTATCTGTGTAATTGCTCTGGCTACCACCCAATGCTACAATGAGAAGAGGAAGCCAGTGTCTCTGCCTCCTTCTGATCTTAGAAGACCTTCCTGTCTTTTGGTTTAGAGTTGGCTGTTAGTTGGAGTGTCTTCATAATCACCCCTACTAATGCTGAGACAGTTTCCTTATAGTCCTTCTTTGTTGTGTATGACAAAAGAGATAAAGCTTTTTCTTGTGCCTTTTCTACTTCTGCTGAACACATGTCCCCCTCCTTTCCCTTATTTGGTTGTTAGGATAATGTTGTATTATATTGATTTATCTTGATCTGCTAACTTTAACATTTTTTTATTTTGTTGATGAGGATGAGAGATGGCTCAACAGTTCAGAGTACAGAATTTACTATTATAGAGGACCTGAGTTCTCTTCCAGCACCCATCTCTGTGGCAGGAGAATCCAGCATTGTCTTCTGATGTTCACAGACACCTGTGCTAACATGCTAACACTGCACACACCATACACATAATTTTAAATCCTTTAATCTTACTGAACTATATTATTATTGTGTGTGTATGCCATGGTGCTTTTGTGGAAGCCAGAGGGCAGATTTTGGAGTAGGTTCTTTGCTTTCACTGAGGGATCTGGGTATTGAACTCAGGTAAATCATATAATTTTGTTATGAATTACTGAGTCTCTTCATATTTTCTATATTTTATGATTCAATCTTGTTAAGTTTGTATTTCTAGCAATTTGTTGCTGTCGTCTAGTAGCGTAGTATTTTGAGCAATGGATTTGGACAGAACAGACCTGGATGATCGCTGCAGCAAATCCTTGTCTTATTTTCCTGCTCTTCATGTCTGTAAACATAGGCAGGTACTATCCCATGGATTTCCCATCAATCCATCTTGCTCTACACTGTAGGTCTCATGAGAAGCTGAACTAATTAACAGAGAACAAGGGCATCCAAGACCATGAGCTCCCTCAGTTCCCACTGAATTTGGGCCTTTTCTCACTAAAGCTTGGTGACTCATTGCTTACATTATGCAAACTCAGGATCATATCTTACAGGCACCCAACCACTTGGCATGGCCACTGTATTCATACACCTTGGGAATATAGTCAAGGAATGAGGTCCAGGGAAGGAGAAATGTCTAAGAAAGGCAATAGAGGAAATGGGATGGAGATGCTGGAGGTGCATGATAGAGAGGAGAGGCGGGCAAAGGAGAAGGAAGTCAAGATTTAGGGAGCAAAAAGAAAACCAACCAGACTTGGGTCATGGGAATTAAAGATGGGCAGAAGAATATGATTTAGATACCCCATATACTGTCAGTCATTTCTGAGATACCAAACAATAAGCAGTTTTGTAAATTCTCTCTTTAAGGCCCCTCCATACCAAAATAAAACAAAACTGATACAGCAACATAAAGCCAGCAACAACAATCTTGATATCTGGAATTTTTAAATTTTTGGTCTTGAGACACCAAGCCAAGGACTAAGGTATTCTTTTATTTAAATTTATTAAATACTAACTTTATTCTCAGAATCTCACATGCTGAAATTGTGCATGTGTGAGCTCTAGGGAAATTTATTATCTCTCATAACCCTGCAAATTATGAATGTGCTTAGCTAAATATAATATTTTACTTCCATTCGCTTAATTATCTTCCTGTTTTAAGCGTTTTGTTTGGTTAAGTAAATATATCCTTATTAAGGAATAATTTTTCTCAGTGGGGAAAGCACTTTAAGACATTGGCATCGGCAAGGACTTCTCAACAGCTATCTAGTCACTTAGGAATATGTGACAACAAATGACAAATGAGATTCCAAGAATTGAACAAGTTTCTACACAACAAAGGGAATAGTTATCCAGCAAAATGTGAGAACTCATCCATTGCCAGCTATAGATTTGACAAGGGAGCAATATCTAGCCCCATTGAGTGGTCCTCAACCATCCTAACATGTCGAGCCTTTAATACAGTTCTTCATGTTGTAGTGACCCCCCCCCTTTCATAAAATTATTTCATTGCAGCTTCATAGCAGCAATGTTGCTACTGTTATGAATCATAATGTAAATATCTGATATGCAGGCTATCTGAAGTGTGACCCCCATGGGGGTTGAAACCCACAGGTTGAGAACTACGGATCTAGAATAGACAGCTCAAAAAGTAAGAAATCAAAAAACATAATAAATGAGTTGATGAAATGATTTGATGATACACAATGAACTACACTCTCAAGCTTTCAATAACTGAGGTGGATGTACAGAGGGGAGGCATTCTCTATTGATGGTGAAAATGTAAACAAAAGAGTCACAATGGAAGTCCACAAGGAGGGTCCTTCAAAAACTCAAGCCACATCTTCCCATCACCCAGATGTAGCACTTTGAGTTTTTACCCAAAGGACTTCAGGAAAGCAAATCACAGCACTCTCTACTGTACTCTACTGTACGCACTGGAGCTCAGTTACAGAACCAGCCTGAGTGTCAGCAGCAGAAGAACAAGTAGGGGAAATGTGGTACATACTCGATGGAATTTTTTGTTCATTCATGGAAAATGTCAAAGTCATATTTGAAGAAAAATTGGGTAAAACTGGAGATAATTTTATAAAGCCAGCCCATCTCAGGAAAATAACACTATGTATTTTTTCTCCTTTGTGGTTCTTGGATTTTATATAGATATTTAACATCATATATCTGTAGATATGGCAGAAAAGTAGATGCTGATCTGTCCTGACAGGTGCATGTAACCTGTGGTTTAAGGATGGCTATGAACATGGCCCAGCACAAAATCATGTTGGTCAGACATGCCTGGTAGGGTAAAAACAGGACTAATAGTAAGGGGACAGCCCTTCCTCTGAGCTAGCATACATGGATGTAGTAATATATTATTTACTATTTATTAAAGCTTGACTGGGGATTCAGAAAAGCAAAGTCAGCTTCAAGTTATAGAGAACAGACAGTGGTGATAGACACCTTTAATCCCAGCAGCTGGAAGCTAGGAGGTAGTGGTACACACCTTTAATCCTAGGACTCAAGGATTAAGAGATAGACAGATCTCTATGAATCCAAGGCCACCCAGATCTATACAAGATTGAATCAGTCTAAAAGAGGATTATAGCTCACACCTTTTTTTTAATTTCTTTTTTTGTTTTTTTTTTTTTTTTTGAGATAGAGTTTCTCTGTGGTTTTGGAGGCAGTCAGGAACTAGCTCTAGTAGAAAAGGCTGGTCTCTAACTCACAGAGATTAGCCTGCCTCTGCCTCCCAAGTGCTGGGGTTAAAGGTGTGTGCCACCACCTCCCAGTTTATAGCTCACACCTTTAACCCCAGCACTAGAGGGGTATGTAAGACAGAAGCAAGTATTCAGGAGAGGCATTTTTCTCCAGCAACACTGAGGAGAGGCAGCAGTTTGAGGCTTGGTGAAGAGCTCATGCATGGATCAGCCCTTTCAGCCTGAGCTACAGGTGAGAGCTGGTGGCCAGCTGCTTTCTCTGATATTCAGCTTGAACCCCAATATCAGTCTCTGGGTCTTTTACTTTTTTGTGTGTTACACATGGTCATAAGTAAACACACCCATTTACTCCGTCTTTAATGCAAAAGTTCTAGTGATGTGTTGCAATTTTGCATTAAAACTTAGCTGTGAGTTACGTTACTGCATATTTTAACTGATGCAATAACTGTTACCGTCTTAATCTGACAGGAGAGATATGCTGTTGGCCTTGGTGATTCCTGCTGTGGCAGAATGCTACATGTCACCTCTGGGAGGCAGGCTTGCTATGCTGGGAGGCTCCATGATGGCTAGGGGCAGCAGTGCTTGGGAAGAGAGGTAGTGAGCCAGGTTTTCAAGTGCTGTGGTGCAGGAAAAGAGGGCATGGTGTATAGTTACCTCCCAGGTAAGGCCCCTTGTTTGTCCTGGAGGATGTGGAGAGCTGAGGCACAGGGAGGAGGATGAATCTGCCCTAGAAATAAAACAAACAATAAAAACCCACATTAATTGCATCTAATGAAACAATTAGGAACATACTATGTAACAGTTAAAATCTATTGTTTTTAAGTGTATCTAGTCTACTTCATAAAGACACATCAAATTTGTTTGAAGAGGGGGGAGCTGGAAAAATGGTTCGGTGGTTTAGAGCACTAGCTGCTCCCACAGAGAACCCAAGTTCAGTCCCCTAGCACTCATGCTGTGGGACTCACAGTCACCTGTAATTCTAGCACGAGGGGGATCAGATGCCCTCTTCTGGCCTCCATGGGCACTGCAGCCACAGGCAATCTTTGAAAAATTTATCTTTAAAAATTCTTTTGTATGAATGTTACCAAAAAAACATCCTAAATCAAAACAAGCTCCCACATAAATGTATTGTTTCTGTATGAAAGAATATTTCCTATTTATTACTAATGGTAGAAAAATAATTATGGTGACACTGAGATGTTAAACTTTTACTTTTTATTCTCATGCTCCTAGGAAACTAGTACTAATATTAATAGTAAGCATCACCATTGAATGCATCCTTATTGCCAAGTAGTAGTGTCTGTTGTTATGTACACTCACTACTGCCAAAATTAATCTTTACAATTATCCTATAAGTAGATGATATTTTATAGCTTAGGAAAGGTGCCAGGCTATCACTCAGAGGTAAAGCACTTACTAGTGTCTTTGAGGCCCTGAGTTTCATTCTCAGTATCACAAAATAATGACAATAATAAAATTAATGGGGAAATTGAAACGGGAGCATTAGAATCGTTCTGGAGATTATATAGGTGATCCAGGGTAGAGTTTGGGTAGTCAGAACTGGGGGGGGGGGGGGGCAAGGAACAAAATTGATATTTAAACCTTTATATTTAAAATGAATATTTATTTGTAATAATAAAATAAGTTATAGAAGAAGTTCAAGAAACCTCTCTTGTATAAGCTAGTGTGTGTGTGTGTGTGTGTGTGTGTGTGTGTGTGTGTGTGTGTGTGTGTGTGGTATGCCTAGGCCTGACGAGGACATATATCGTCCTGTCCTGCCCCTCAGTCAATCTCTGCCTTGTGACCTTAAAGCAAGATCTGTCACTGACCTTGGAACTAGGCTGGCAGCCAACCCCAGCACTGAGTTCAGTGCTGGGGTTATAGGTGTGTGTACAGTCATGCCCAAATGTTAACCTGGGTTCCAGGAATTCACACTCAGGTCTTCATGCGCAGCAAACACTCTAACCCATTTAGTCATCTCTCCAGTCTCCAGTATAATTTATTTAAATATGTATATCCCACAATGCCCAGCATCCTTCATCTTGATTTGCATGCACCTTGATTGCCCATCCAGCCGACCCTGGAACTTTAGCTTATTTTTATTGCAGTTCAGTTTCCCCACACACACACATAGTTGATCATAATTAACTTTTTAAACCACTTGAAGTCTAGAAACATGGTTTTAAGTACTTCAGCTCATTACTATAATGCTATAGAAGTAAATAGGATTGTTATCAGATTTGAGGGAATCTGTACTAAGGATCTCCTTGGGATCACAGAGTATATCAGATTTTAACTGTGTAAGTGTTTTTCTGTGACTCACCTTTATGTCTGGGGGGCTGACTGCATTGACTGTATTTAGTGGGTAGCATCTGTCTAAACCAGTAGTTCTCAACTTTCCGAATTCTGCTTCCTTTAACACAGTTCCTCACATTGTAGGGACCCCACACAACCATAAAATCATTGCATTGACACCTCATAACTGCAATTTTGCTACTTTCATAGATCATAATGTAAATATCTAATATGCAGGATATCTGATATGTTACCTCTGCCCCTGCCGAAAGGGATTGAGAACCACTGCTCTAAATTCTTAATTCTTTCCACTGGAGTTAAGCTGTCTTCGATATCACTAGCCCATCTGCAAATCAGCAAGCCTTGTGTAGACACATTGATTCGAGTCCCAACGCAGAATTTCATTTTAGTATTGCTACTTACTTAGGGAATGATCTGAAATTCATTTCAGTTCTCCCTTTGGTATCAGAATAATTTTAATTAAATACAGATTTTCATGTTTTGTGTGCACGCGCACACGTGTGTGTGTGTGTGTGTGTGTGTGTGTGTGTGTGTGTGTGTGTTCTGGATGCGTGTGCCCTCATGGGTAGGGGTGGCTGTGCACAAATGCATACATGTTGAGGCCAGAAGACAGTTGTGGATGTCATTTCTTAGAAGTGGCCCACCTTTTCTTTTCCTGAAACAGGGTCTCTCACTAGCCTGGAACTTTCTATAAAGGCTAGTTGATGGCTGGTGAGCCCCAGGGATCTGGATGCCCTTTCTTCTTCATGCTGGGATTACAAACATGTGCTACAATACAGTGCTCGGCTTTTTTACCTGGCTTCTGGGTACTGAACTTAGGACTTGTACTTAGCAAACATTTTCCCAGCTGAGACTTGTCTTCTGTCACCGTTTTTCATCTTCCCTATGTCTAGTTCATAGTTTTTTTTTTTTCTTTAGCTCTTTCCTTCATCACACTTCTTCGCAGCCTTTGGATTTTTACCCTCTGCATCTCCCTAAATTTTAGCATCCATGCCTATTCCAGCCTTAGGGGCCTTTTTTGGGAGTGACTGAAGCCCTGTAGGTTGTCTGTGAGAGAAAAACTATTTTTATACCACTACTAAATTAATCTATGCATTAAAGTTTTATTGCATTTATTTGTTTATTGATCTGTGTGTGGAAAGCCATGGAGATGCTTGCCATGCTCAGTTGTGGAGGTCAGAGGACAGCTGTGGGAGCCAGTTCTCTTCCTATATCATGGAAGTCCCAGGCATCAAGGTGGGGTGTCAGACTTGCATGCAAGTACTGTCAGCTGCCAAGTTATCTAAGGAGTCTCAGTCCTCTCTAAGTGTCCAGTGGCATTTCCCAAGCACTATATGGCATGTGCTATTGCAACATAGAGAAGCTGATGGGATGATTCAATTGCTTTCAGTAACACTTGATCTTAAACTGGCTTCAAAAATAAAAGATGATGTCATTCTTTTCACTGATTTGGTTTTGGGTTTTTGAAAAGTATTTATGCCTCAGAAATGTATCTTTACTTATTATGAGTTTATTGTTATTTTAAATGGACAGAATACATCTACTTCTTTAGACCACATAAGCAAAGGTTGTTTTGTTTTGGCTTTCGATTTTGTTTCTTCTCTTACTGTAGCCTAGGATGACCTTGAACTCCCGATCCTTCTGCCTCAGCCATCTATTGCAAGTGTATGCTAGTAGTTTTCTTCTTCTTAATTAATCTAGTGCCACATCCTTTCATTGAACAAACAAGAATGATTGAGTCTATTTTCAAGAAATCACACTTTGAGTGTAAAAAAAAATGGTTAGAATTTCATTTTCTCCCCCAAATCTGTATTATTTCTGGCTCATCCAAGAGAAATATGTGTTAGGCTGTGAAATGCTCTCCTTCTCGCTCATCTGCATTTCAGTTTTTGCTACTGTGTCTTAATTGTGAAAGCTAATGAATTTCATTATGACTTTCTCATCCACGCATGCAATGGACCTTGGCCATTCTCCTCTCCAAGCCCCACACCCACTCTCCCCTCTCCAGTAGCCTAAGGTGTGCACAGTTTTGAAACTAAGTGGTGACCACATTAAGTGGATGAAGAAAAGCTAAGTGTGTGTTGTGCCATTGTGTTAGAATCCTAAACACTGAGTACAGTCTTGAGAGAAGCAGCTGGACCTAGCGGGGAACTGATGCCCATGATGCGAATTTGGCTTATGGACAGTGCAATACCTATGGCATGAAATAGAGGGAGACAGGTTAGAACCAGCCCAGGATTTGGTTAGTGCTTCAGGAAGAGTGGATGTGATTGTCATAACTCTGCTTTACAAAGACTAATTAAATGTGGGAGTCAGAGAAACATGAAGAAGGAAAGAGGTAACAGAGCACTGATGACAGAACGGAAAGAAGGGTAAAGGTGACCAACCACCCTCTAGGATGAATTCTTAACCTTCTGGAGAATTCCTTCAAAGCTATGGATTCTAATTTTCAGTAAAAGTGCATTGAGGACACACACATACATGTGCATGCAATACACACACACACACACACACACACACACACACAAAAGCATGCGAATTGCTTTCCAGCTTTACACCCTTCAAGTCCACCCGTACAGCAAGTTTCAGAATTACCTCTCTTACTAAAGTGTAATAGTGATAGATAACCCACCAAATGTTTCTTTTTCAAAAGAAATTTTTATTTTTAATTATATGTATGTGTGTGATGGGTATATATATGCACATGCTTGCCGGTGCCTATGGAGACTGTGGGAGGGTGTCAGGGCATCAGATCCACTAGAGGTGAAGTCACAGGGAGTGGTGACCCAGCTGGCATAGGTGCTGAGAACTGAACTCGAGTCCTCTGTAAGAGCAGTACCCTAACTTCGAAGTACTCTTGAATCCTCTTACCAGCACCCACTAAAGCCTTTCTTAAATGATGATGTTGCTCAAGTCCTATGGAGCAACACTGACATGGTTGTGCTGTGCCGTCTGCACCTCCATTAACTCTGGTAGCCACGGAGGAGGCAGAGGCTCAGGACTTGTAAAACAAAGGAGAAAACCTCTTCATTACTTCGACCTTCAGACACCATGAAAGCAGCCAGGTTCTAAGCCCTCTCTCCTCTTCTGCCATCTCTCCTTTCAGCCTCCCGGAAGGTTATGTCCACTCCCAAACCTGTTTCTCTCCACCCTAACCCCTTTCCATACCTGCTGGACAAAGCTTGGATCTTATAACACAGTTCCAAAACCCGGCCTCTCTCACCGCCTGGCATTGTGAGCCTGCCACAACACCGGCCTGGCTCGTAAAACATCTCTTTATGTACTTTATTGCTTAAACTCTTTTATTTGCCTGCAGGAGCCCTTTAACAAAATCACATTGAATTGACTTTCTCACACCAAATCAAATCTCCTTGGTCCCAGTTCAGTTGTCTTTGTCAATATGTATTTTATAAATGGAGTGAATTAACAGATGCTGTACGAGCAGAAGCGCTGGGGTAGCATTTATGTTTTTTAGTGCTCTCTCTGGGCAGATGAGTTGTGTGGGATAGTTATACAGGTACCTTGGGATGAAAGTCATTCCTGCAGATATGTATTCTTAACCATTTTCTCCAAATATATTTTAAATCTCTTTATTACACATTTTTCCCTTAGTGTTTTGCATGTATGGTTTTACCATGTACGCCGTTAATCCTGGCTTTAACTGGATGCATCCCTTAAAAGTAAATGACAAAATTAAAACCTTCTCTATCATTTGGAAAAGGTGGAGATTTTTCTGTTAGTCATGAACAAGATCATTCCCTGCCTTTAGAATATTTCTTTGTATATTATAAATCAAGTCCATGCGGTCTTTGATAGGAAACATTCCTGAATTTTTTTTTTTCCAAAACAGAATTCTGGGTTTATACACCCTCAATTCTGCCTTGAGAAAAATTAATAAGGACCTCCAGAAAAGTGAACGTTTATTCCTAATATAGGATTTCCAAGTAGGTTTTGTTTGTTTGTTTGTTTTTGTTTTTTGTTCGTTTTTAAACAGGGGAGGTTAACTACAGGAGTCCATGGTACAAGAGCTGACTGAAAGAGATTGCTCCCAAAATATCTCCATATAACCCTGAGGGTCTTTGGGAAAATATAGAATACACATGTTCTAAAATGTATGGCAGTGTTTGGGGGAGCAGTCTTAACTGCCGCCCTCCATGTTGTGATGGTGGCCATAGCACCATCTACTGGTTACCACAAGCAAGAATGCCTTTCTTTTTTTTAAGAGCTCTACCCCTAATTTCCTAAGCTTGTACTAAGGGCTAATTGAAATCCATTTCTTCTCTCTTCTGTGTCTGAAATAAAGAAACTGTTCTAAACTATGATGGTCCCTGGTCAAGCCCAGAGTTCAATATGAGTTTTCTCACCCATGAATGATTGTTCTACATTACTGTTTTTATCACAGAAGTTCTTATGTGTTGTTTTTTGTTGTTTGTTTTTTGTCAGTAATCTTTTAAGACTTAAACTACTTACAAATCATCAGACAGATGTGTTGACAAATATTCCCTCATTACTCCTAGGCATTAAGTAAATGTTGGTGCCAGACTTGATAATATAATTTCAAACTTCTTCTAATTTGTTTCTTCGCTGTCTACAATTAAACAGAAGCTGTCCCACAGACTGTCTACAAGTCTACATGATGCAAAAGACTGTGTACACAAGTGGATCTGAAATATAAACACCTACTCGATGTGCACCTTGCTAATATCTGTGTCTTGTTCAAAGACGCTCTCCACCTTCATGTAAGTGTAATGAAGAGCCTTTGGAACAACGAGCCAAGTCATCAATAATACACGGTCTAGGCCTATTTCGTTTTTCTTTGGGCATATTTAAAGTGGTGACCTCCGTGTGTCAAAGTTCAAAAGTCAAGTGCTATGTGTGATAAATTAGGCAGGGGTCAAAGGTTGCTGCCATGCCTTTCGGGAGCTGGTCTGTGTCTGGGTTTGCAGCTCATTCATGCTGAAGCGATGCACCATGGGTATCACTACCAAGCCCTGCTCTGCAACATCTGCTCTCCCTAAGTGAGTTAGTGCACGTCAGACATCTTTATGTCAGAATATCACAGTGATGGATGCAGACTTCAGAAGATGCTGCATAAAAACCTGGCGTGCCGTTCTGGCCATTAAGTGAAATTACTATTTAAATTAATGGCACTGTCATGGTTTATCTATGCAAAGAATGAACGCTGATTAGAGTATTAAGTAATTAGCAATTTATCACACTGGAACAAGGTTGATAATAATTAAAGAAGCAATGGTTTACCAAGGAAACTAGAAAGGGAGTCACTTCTTGTTATGTGAGGGAAATCTTGCCTGAAAATTTTCAATTCAGAAAAGCCAAGACGAAGCCCTTTGTCAAAGAGAGCATCCTTTTTCTTTTCCTCCCCTCGTATAAAAACAGTTCATTATCAGAATTTTAGTTGACCTGTCAAAAGTCCCTCAGAGCGATCAGATGACTGATTAGGGTTTCGAATTAGGTCAATGTCTGCATTTTGATTTCATAGTTACAGCATGGTGAAGCCATGCAGTAATTTGAGAGTGGAGGGGGTGAATGTATTCTCCTCCCTGGAAGGCCAGTCTTCAGGTTTTGATTGCTCTTTAAAATGAAAACATGAAGAGTTTTAAGAAAATTACAACAGAAGAAAAAGTGACAGTCAGGAATCCAAGGTTGTATTTAAATATATTATCTGAAGGCAGCAGAAAAGGAATGTCCAAACAGTACCAAATCAAAGCCCACGGCATTTGCTTTTATTTTTGTGTGTATGAGAACACACATTTATAAGTAGGCATTGACATTTTTGCAGGAATATACCTATCCTTAGCCACATAACTAAGACTCAATCTACAATGAGAACACCTCTGTGTGTCTATGAATGAAAATAAAAAATTTCAATATTATAATTTACTTTCAATTACTTTGAGGACTTGTCACATTTAGGCTAGCATAACATATCAGAACTCTGGGATGGCTGGTATCTATGATGAGTCATATATACAACTTTTAGATATTGAAGAATCTTTTTGAAGTATAAACAGTAGATGATGGCCCTTGAGACCCCTGACTGAATAGTGTCTGTCTTTAGGAAATCCACAACACGGGCTGGAGAGATGACTCAGCCATTAAAGGCAGCTCACAACCAAAAATACAAGAAATCTGTAGCACTGAGTTCTTCTGAATGCTTTTTTTTTGTTTGTTTGTTTGTTTGTTTGTTTGTTTGTTTAAGCTTTGAAAACTCTTTGGACTGTCATTAAGCA
Organism: Cricetiscus sungorus; assembly: GCA_030556225.1. Classification (NCBI taxonomy): domain Eukaryota; kingdom Metazoa; phylum Chordata; class Mammalia; order Rodentia; family Cricetidae; genus Cricetiscus; species Cricetiscus sungorus. The sequence goes on along the minus strand of JANBXA010000730.1, from coordinate 5,822,727 downwards.
TGCTGTGCCTAATATGGGTGTTTGTACAGGACCAGATTAAACAATTCAGGGCCCCAGACCACTTGAAATTTGAAGTTCTTTGTGTTATCGGCTGGGACTAATAATAAACAAACAGAACTCTAATTAAAATGATTCATTCATCAAGTCACACTGCTTTACGCCCAGATGCAAATTCTAACAAGACAGCATGGTGGCATGCCATCTAGGCACCTTGATTTTTAGTGTCATCAGACTCCAGGGTATCCTTTATTTATCTAGTCTTTTATGTCTAAATTTAGGCTAGGTTTCTTCTATGGCTGTAAATGATAGGCATTTGGTCAGTGGGAGAAAAGCCTGTTGCCCTTCAGGTATATATGTCTCTTCAGATGTGAGAATGGGTGATCCCCCCTTACATCAGTGTCCCCAGCCCTATGACCACGTCACAACCATGGCATCTGGCAGATCCAGAGTTGCTACACGAGGCTCAGCTGCTGTGCGTGCCTTGCTTTTCTGTGGCAGCAAACATGCTTCCCGTGTGTGTGTGTGTGTGTGTGTGTGTGTGTGTGTGTGTGTGTGTGTGTGTGTGTGGTTTGCGGTGTACTTTACTTAGCTTGTTTATAATTTTGTGCAATGGCTTCTGATCATGTACACCCACCTCCCTGGCTTCTTCCAGATCTCCCCTACCCACCCAGGTTTGTGTCCTTTTTTTTTTTAATCTTTTTAAACCCATCAATGCCAATTTTTACTTCCTAAATAGATTCTTAAATGTCTGGCCTTCCACTAGAGAATTACCATCTTACCAGGGAGCACAAAATTAGAAAAAAGTGACCCTCCCTCTCCCAGCTGGTAACAGTTGCCTTTAGCTCCTCAGTAGTGGAGAGACTTCCTGCCGAACTCCCCACTTAGTGCAGGGATTTGCAATGACTTTGACTTGCACCGATATTGTGTATGACATCATAACCACTGTAATTGACTGTTCATCTGCATTTAGAAGGCAATGTTTCTTTGGAGTCATCTGCAGTCTCCTACACTCTTTCTAACCATCATTCTACAGTGGTCCCTGAGCCTTGGGAGGAGGGCTTGTGGTACACATTCCATGGAGGGATGAGGATCTGTGGTCACTGTTGGTGTCACTGCCTTTCTGATGTGAGTTATTACAGGTGTAACTGTTGAAGACCTTTGACAAGTTGCTTTTTATTGTTATTGTCTTCTTAGGTACCACAGAATTGGCCCTACAGTCAATGTGTCACTGAAAATATCTTGGTTCTTCTGATTTTCTGCCTCTACCTCCCTAATGTTGGCATCACAGGGGTGTGCCACCATCTGGTTTATGCAGTACTGACCAGAGACCAAACATAGGCACATACTCTACCAACTGAGCAATATCCCCAGCTTGGTTGTGTGTACCCAATCTCATTGTGAAAGAAAGGGAGACTACAAGACCACAGCTGCTTCAGACTTGTTGAGAGACAAATACCACACCCCAGGCAAAGACAGACAGGGGCTTACTCAGCCCTTAGCCAGCAATGCTCATCTGCTTGTCACAACATTTCCACTCTGCCTGGCTCTTATCCCAGAGTGCCTGGGTGACCTAGCCTCCCTTGTGAATTTCTAGAGCTTTCTCTCTAGGATCTTTTAATCTAGCTAACCTACTTGTGCAACATGATGTTATCATCACAAAAGGGACAGGCAGTTTTGACAGAAACCCAATTTTTTTTTTTTTTAACAGAGTGCGGGTAGAGCCTGGTCCAGCTGAATGATTTCCGGACTGTTCCTCTTGTGTGTTCTTTTCCTAATGAGTGCCTGGCACTCTTGGTAAGAAGGGCCCTCATCGCACATCTAAATCACCTTGGTGGGGAAATGCTACCTTTACTAGGGTTCCTTCGCTGAAACTGCCCGAGTCTGACGTTTTTATACCAAGCTTTACAGCTGCCTCAGTTTTCTTCCCTTTTTTTATTTGATATTCATATATAACATTTTATTGTTGCAGGGATGCTGTGTTGTGGGCAGGATTATGTGAATATGTCAGATACCATATGCTACTCAGCTTCCAGTGGAGAGTCTAAAGCACATGTTAAAAAGAATGACCCGGTGCCAATAAAATGCTGTGATACTGAACTTATTCCAGAGAGCCAGCCATGCTGTAATGGAGTTGGATATAATCCTTTGAAATATGTTTGTTCTGACGAGATTTCAACTGGAATGGTGATGAAGGTAATTGATAGAAAGCCTCTTGGAGGTGCCGCTTTGACGATGGGAAGAGAAATACATTGTTCATAACTATTTTTCTAAAATAGGAATATAAAATCTCATGTGTGCATTATTCATTTTTGCATTCTATCCATATTAATACCAAATGAGTTTGTCATGATTGATGCTAGTGCAATGAATTCTAAAGGAATTTCTAATGATTAGCTGTTCTCGGGCAAGCTTTACCCAGCACGTCAGATGAGGGGATGACAGGAAGTGTGTGCTCCCAGACTGAGCGCCGTCCTCCATGGCCCCTGCACAGTACAGCCTAGGTGCTGGAGCTGCAAATCCTGAGGACTCATCTCAACTGTCAACCTCATAGGACTTAGAATTGCCTGGAATCACACGTCTGGGTGTGTCTATGAGGGTATTTTCTGAGGGAAATGATTGCAGTGGAGCACTAACCCAGGGGTTAGGCAGTGCTGTGCTCTGAGATACGCAGAGAAAATGAGCTAAGTACTAGCATCCATCTGTTTCCTCGAGTAAGATGTGTTCTCATTATCTTACTTTATGAAAACAAGCCTCTGCACGGACCTAGTATGACCCACAGTCGGTCTAGCTGTCTTTGTAGCATTGGAGGTGAATGTCTGGCCTTGCACGTGCCAGACAAGCACTCACCCTGTAGGTCTGCTGCATCCCTGTGTGTGCATATGTGTGTGGGGGAGGGGGGCCCTTTTAGCCTGGAGTTTAACACCTTCCCTTCTGGGGACAGCAGTTCTATTATTCTCTTGAAAGTTTACTGTTGCTCTTGCCTTAGTTATCATCTCTTAATTGGTACTGATCTTAAATCTATCTTTTCATATTTTCCTTCTAGTTGTGCTTGTCCATTGGTTAATTCATCAGTTTTCACCTCATTGAGGCATTGCCTTACATTTGTCTTTCAACTTTTCTATTAATTAAAAGAATTAGAACTGTTTTGTCTTAAGGGTTTCTTGGTTAGGGAGTGGGGCAGAGAGCTATGTTTATGATTCTGAGGGTATTGACTTGGTTGGGTTTTGTTGGTTTGCTTTATTTTTGAATGGTATTATTTGCTTATTTAGCACAGATTTTACTCTTCTTGGTTTGTTGTCGCTTGCGCTGAGCCCATTAATCTCTGATGTTTTAATGTTTATAATTGCTTCTTTCATTGGAGGATATCTGGAGACTTGCTGTACCTGGTCACTGTCTCTCAATGAGAAGCATGGCAGGAAAGTTACCTGGTAGGGAGTCATGTGGTCAAGAACCCTGACAAGTATTATCTTTTGCTGGAATTTTCTTGTCCCACCAGGTCCTGCTGCTTCAACCCCAAATGAGCACACAGAGACTTATATTACTTATAAAACTGTTGGTCGATGGCTAGAGCTTCCTATTGGCTAGTTCTATCTTAATTATCAACCCATTATTACTAATCTATGTATTTCTACATGGCCTTGTCTTACCAGAGAACGCCTGGCACATCCTATCTGCCCCATCCCTCCATAGTGTCTCTTTTGGTCTCCCTCTGCCTACCTTTCCCAGAATTCTCCTTGTCTCTTAGTCCTGTCTATCTTCCTGCTTCATCTGGCTATTGACCTAACAGAGAAACATATATACAGAAGGATATCCCTCATCAATTATCAGTAGTAGGGTTTGCCTTGCTGCCAGCTGTGTAGAAACAGCAAGGACCCATAGGGGTGCTTGTTGCTAGTGTATGCCTTGCAGATTTACTTTTCCCTCTGACCATTTTAAGTATGGGTCTGGCTTTGTCCTTCCAGGGTGCCCTCTCTGCTCCTCTTAATGCATGAGCTCCTTTTCAGCTTGTCTTATTCAGGCATGCATTGCCAATGGCAGCTAACAACAGCACACTTATGAGAGCATCCTGTCTTGGCACCCACCCCGTGGAGCCATCCAGAGACACAGTTTCCTTTTATGTGGAGATATTTAGTTTGTGTTTTAACAAATAAAGCCTACCTGAAAATCAGAGTGTGGAGCTAAGCCATAGCCATAGAGCTAGACTGTGGTGAGATGTAAACATACGCACTTTCCTAGGTAAGGTATGCTGAGCCCTCTGCCCATAGCTGAGTAGGCCTATTGAGAGGCTGCTGCTGTTGACACAGAGTCTGTTTCCCCCTGACAATTCCCCTCATGCCAACCAGGCCCATCACACTTTTAGGTCATTTTGTTGCATGGTAACCAATGACATAATCTGGATACATTTGGAGCCAGTTATTTAAAATTTTAAGCCTATCCTTCAACAGGGATGTATACTGTTTTAAATTAAGTCAATCAAGAATAAAGAACAAAAAGTAAATAAACTATGTGTGCTTTTCTGGTATATTCCATTAATTGACAATTAATATTTTATTCTCAAAGTTATAAAATAGCTCCAAGTGAGGACAGTAAATGGATACTGAACTGTGAAAGCTAAGGGTATTGCTCTAAGGAAGGGGCCACTCCAACATGGAACTGTCACCAGGATGGCCAGTCATCCTCAGAACAACTTTTACTGCCACAGAGATGTTAACTTTCAAGCACCCTTTGCACTTCTGGGTTAGTCTAAAGCAGGGGTCCTTGGCAATGGCCAAGCTAGATGAGAAGGTCTGTAGAGCTGAAGCTTATTTCTAAATAGCTCTGCTCTTTGTTACTTTTCTTTCCTTTTGAACGTTTACTAAAGTCCTTTTAGAATATGCTTGTTCCTGAACAAAAAGGTGTGTGCACTACACATAGAGCCAGAGAGAGCCCATTTAAGCTACATAACTCATATACGCTCTCATTAAATAAACAAAGTGATGCTATCTTCAGCATGAACCATCACTGTGTCTCATTTAGCCACAGGCAATGGGCATGTCGAATTCTGTGCATGGAAAGTTCCAGGTGAGACGGGAGAACCTGCCAAGGGAAGGAGGGGTGGAAATAAAGTGTGCTGATCCGAATTTACTCCAATGGTGTGCCCAGTGGCTCAACATCCCCTGATCACTCTCAAGGCAGTCTTCTAGTGTGAGCAGGGGCGTCGGGGAGCTTGCTGTGGGCAGTAGACCAATTCACACCTGATGCCTTCTGAAGGACAGGATCTAGAAATTTCCATTGTGCAAGGAGCTTCTCTTAAGTGTTTCTTCCCTTCTGCTCAAACCCAAGGTTTTAATATTTGGCGCAGGCTTCCCAAGTTCCCCTGAGTGCATTCTGTTCCTGCAGCATCCAGCCTACAAACTCCACCCCCTCTACTCTACACGGCACTTGCTTTGAACACTGGTTCCATTTGTCTCACCAGGTTGAAATGTGCTTAAAAATAATATATCTTTGCCTTTGTTTGTTGGTATTTAGCACAATGCTCACAAATGAAAACTACTTAATAAATAACAGTAGGAAAGGAGGTGAGATAGACTACAGTTTGACCTACTTCCGGTCTTCCGGTCTCTGGCTGTCAGTTAAATATCACACCAGTGAAGCTTCATTCTTAAATGATTGGGTTTCCATCCCAGAGTCTCCTGCTTTTATCTGCCACCTGCAATCAAGACAAGTTTCTGAAGGGCCCTAAAAACATACTTGCAGGAGCATTCTTCCAAAATGAATAGACGTGCTACTGGTGTGATATTATAAGGGCTTTTAAAGCCTACACTCCCAGTTGCTCTGCAGTCCAGAAAATTCTATATAAATTGAACACAAGAAACAAACGTTTTTATTTGTGGCAGTGCTAGGGTAGAACCCAGCAACTCACCCAGTCTTGACAAGTGCTTGCCCAAGGGTATGCTGTGTGACCCCCAGGGCCACACTACAACTTCCACGCTGAGATATTTTTATTTTTTTTTCATTGTTTTGAGTTTTCACTGTTTTGTTTGGGGTGTTTTGTTTGTTTTACTTTTAAATTGTGTTTTGTGAGAGAGGTTGCAAGGGCAGAGGGCAGAAATGAGGGGTTGGGGAGACAAATGGGATTGGGATGCATGATATGAAATCCACAGAGCATCAATGAAGAGTTGAGGGGGTGAGAGAGAGACAGGAAGAGACAGAGAGAGAGAGTGTGGCCCCAGTCACTAAGGGAATGGACCAAATTAACACACAATCCAGTAGAGGGAACACATGTGTCCAGGAGCAGCTCCTTCTGGTCCTCACTGTGACAGTCACTCAGAAATGAAGATGTGACAAGACAAAAGGGCTCAAATCTTACAAGATTAAGTAAGTGCAAAATGCATTTCAGAGTTTTCTTTTTCTAAGGATTTTTTTTGCAAGTGCATAAAATCAATAGTTTGGGGCTTTTGGGACTTACCATGGGAATGGTACTGAGTCACATAGGTCATTATCTAATGAAAGTTTTTCCAATCAAATACTTGGCAGGTTGGATTCCATTGTTCTGATGAGATTGGTTGGTTGGTTGATTGACGCTTGGCTTTCAGTTCTGAGTTTGGTAGAACTTGATATTGCAGGGGAATGGTTTTTATTCACTAGCATGGTACCACCAGAAGCTAAGTTTCAAGTTTGCGTTAATGAAAATGTAATGTGATATTTTTAAAAAGTACTATTAACACAGTAATAGTGATAAATAGTGATAAAACTACAAACTAGCATTGGCAAACCTGCATCATCTAGAAATAAGGCAGTACAGGAACTTTTGAGACACTCCATTTAGCCTTGTATTAGTCTCTTTACAATCATTTCCTTTGTGTATACCTGTACGCAGATGTGCGGGCATGTGTGTGTGTGTGTGTGTGTGTGTGTGTGTGTGTGTGTGTGTGTGTACATACATATGTCTGTTAGCCAAAGGACCATGATGTTTATCTATTATCCATCTTACTTTTTGAGATAAGTGCTCTCGCTGGCTGAGTGCTTTGGCATGTGCCTGTGTCCACCCCACCCCACCCCCAGTGCTGGGATTACAATGCTGTTCATTCTAGCCTCCACCATGCACTCTGGATATGGACCCAGGTCCCTATGCTTATACAGCAAGCACCTTACTCTCTGAGCCTTCACTCCAGCCCTTCAGTTGTTTATAAACATTCACCTCTTCAGAAATGATGAGTTCCTGGCTGTGAGACTCCCGTCTCCACATCTAGTGCCTTATAAATATGAAGAGACTGGATTTTTGTTTATTCACAAAGCAAAAAATCATTAAGCATTTTTTTTAAATGTTTAGAGATCTTGGTTTTCAGGGGTTGGAGCCATGGCTTAGTTAAGAGTTTGTACTGCTCTTGTAGAGGACCAGAATGTGATTCCCAATACCCATGTGGGAGGTTCACAAACCGCCTTGAACACCAAATCCAGGGGATCCAATGCCATCATTTGACCTCTGCAGGCACAAGCGCACGCGCGCACACATACACACACACACACACACACACACACACACACACACACACACACACACACACACACACACACACACACACACACACTTGCACACGTGTGGAAACACAAAATAAAAATAATTTAAAAATAATTTTACTGTAATTTTTAATGCGATGGTTTAACAAAAAAGTAAACCCCTGAGTCTGCTTTTAGTCTTTGCAGATGTGAGCCTTGTGCCCAGTACCATGTGGGTGAGGATTCAGCCAATCTGTTTGAGCCAGCACAAAAGAAGATGTGTCTCAAGGAGTTAGAACCCTGAGAACTGCTTCAACATAGAAAGGTGCTGTATTTTAAAATGCTACAATATCACATGTATTTAGATTTTATTATGACAAGGTTGGTAAGCTAGCTTGGCAGTTAGAAAACATGTTCCACCCTGCCTGAGCACCTGAGTTCTGTCCCCCAGACCTGCTTGTTAGGAGAGAGCTGACTTTACAAATTCGTCCTCTGACCTCCACACACACACCTGTACATAAATAAATAAATGCAATTGAAAAGTTCTATGACATACATGTTGTTTGAAATAGTTAATATGGCATGACACACAACCTGCATTTTTCTACCTTCTAGAGCCTATTATTTACTACATTCTTTAAGATGGAAGAAAGACATTCTAGGGAACATCACATGTTTCATCGACACAGAGGGGATTCAACCACTCCAGGAAAATTCATACCAGCTGAAACCCTGCATGGCCACTGGCTGTGTGGTCAGTAGCAAAGTGAGAGGAACTGACTTAACCATGAGAAGAAGGCTCCAGTGTGAGGGCTGTGTGAAGATCCTAGGTGTGACTTCTCCAAGGCCAAAATACCGTGTCCCCCTCAATGTAGCATTGAGGGGAGTTTGAGTCTCCTTCGTGGGGTGTTGATGCGGAAGGGGAGATTCCTGTCACAGAGACTTAACCATATATCAGTGTTTTATTAAGAACAGCAAACTCTTTCAGCCAGTGTCAGTGACTCTTTCACAGTCCTCTCTCTTAATTATTCCTGGGTAGTTGTTGTGGATTGATGTAACATTTCCCCAGTCAGTTTCATGATGCGGCTGGTATCAATACAAGAAAATAGTTAGTGCTCAATAAACATTAATATCAGTGCTAGGTCTTTAGATTCTAAGCACACGGACTTCATCTGGCACTGGAAGAAACTTGGGGATGGTGAGGAGGGTAACCCATTCAGATCTTGAAAGAACCCAAGAGCTGGCACTGAGGGATAGTGGCTACTTGGAGAGGTGCTGAGTCACAAGGGATCCACGCTGACTCAGGAACGAATGTCCTCCTTCTCAGGCAAGAGTGTATCCACATTCACAGGACCAGAGGAGTCAGCATGGTGCAGGTTATCCCGGGGCTGCTCAACATATTCTATTGCTTTTACCCAAGCCCAAGTACCATTCTAGTTTCCAGCAGCATGCCCCACTCCCTGGGAAGCCATCCAACCTTATGCTTCTCAGATTCCAGAACACTGAAGCAAAAATAGAAAACTCTTCTCTTTGATTGTTTCTCCGTCATAGGTAGGTACTCTGTTAGAGTGTCAGAAAATGGAATGAGACAGTGGTATTCTACAAAACTGTAAAATGTCCAGAGTTACTCCTCAGTTGATAACGTGCACCTGAATATCATGCCATTAAAATATGCCCACACTTAAAAAACAGAAATGGATGAGCCTTCAATGCAAATAAGTGATCCCAATAGTTCAGCATAAGTCTTGGTAAGGAATGATGAAGGCCGAGATTTGGGAACCTGGGTCCCAAATGAGACTCGGTTGGTAGAGCGCTTGCCTAGTATGTACACAGCCCTGAGTCCAGGCCCCAGCACTGCATAAGCCAGGTGTGTGCTACAACCTCGGCATTCAGAGGTGTAAGCAGGAGAATCAGGAGCTCAAGGTCACAGCCTGCGCTGCAAAATGCTACCTTAAAAAAATCAGAAAGACAGTAAAACAGAATGCGGGCGATAGAACCTGCAGAATTTGGTGTCAAGCCTGTATAGAATATTCAGGTGTGTCCAACCTGCAGCCCTTGATCATATATACCCCTGGGGTTGCTATGTAACTGAGTCCCATCACTAAACTGTAAACTACTTAAAAGACTACAAACTTCTGGGCTTTTTTTGTCAATCTGATTCTGTGGTTGGTTCTTAAGCATAAACTTTATAGATGATAGTGTTGTGTCAAATGTCAAAAGGATGAACACCCAGAAGAGAAGACAGTCAAGTGTTATATGTGTTTTAAGGTATGGGGCTTCAGCTCTTTGCAAGTAATGTTGTAGCTATGGTACAATCAGAAACAAAAATGATAAAACAATAGGATTAACTTCAAGTTTATTCAAAACTATTTAAAGAGCAATGTGAGAGTAGTAGATACCACTTGTCATTTTAAATTAAAAAAAAAAATGTCCAGTTGGACGCTAGACCAGGAGGAGTACTTGCTAGAAAGATCTATCTGAGAAATTAAAGCGATGAGTTTAGATGTGATCATTGAAGGCACCAGGGAGAAACAAAAACAGAATCCACTGGTGATGAGTGATGGAGACTGCTACAGAGTGGAGAAAGAAAACCTCCTAGAGGAGACTAAGAGGACACAAAGTGTTAAGGAGGAAAATTAATCAGTGTCATGTCACAAAAGCCAATGTTGTAGGAAGCAGCCTGAGAGACAACCCGGCAGACGGAATGGCTCTAATGCTCTTCATCTGGTTGAATTCCGAATAGTGGGCCTCTGCACCCTGTCTCAGGAGCCACACAACACACAGAACCCCAGTGACAACTGAGCCCGTCCCCATGCTGACAGATGGCAGCTGATTGGCCCAATCAAAAGTTACAGTCTTACTGGTCCTTGAACAATTCTGTATATTGTTCAAAACAGGGCCTGGGCTAACCAGATGCCAGAACAATTGGTTAAAACAATGCAATCAGGTTTATCCTGTGTGTGTGGGAAAAACCATCTTCCCAACAGCAAGCTTTTATCCAGAACCATATTGTGACACCATTGCCTCAGTAACTGGTGGGTTTTTCTTCTCACTGGGTTCTTTTTCCAGAGCATCGTACAGTCGTCTTGGGAAGGGTACAAGTCAGCCCGTTGTTTAAAGTATGCCCTGTGCAAGCGAGCTTAGATGTAGCTTTTGCTCCATATTTACTGATGCTTAACTTTGCAAAATCAGGCTGTTAAAATGCAAAGACACTGATGGGCCATATGGAAGTGAGTTCTCCAGGCAGACAGTCTGCCAGGCTGGTTTGCACTTGTTTAAACTGAGGGCCGCACTCTGCCTTCAAAATTGTTGTTGGACCTGTTGTGATAAATAGTAGTTGGAGACTTATGTAATATATTCAAGGTCAGATTTCATTGCTTAAATAGGATGAGAGGGAAAGAATGAAGGGAGGTGAGGGGCTCCTTCTCCCAGCCTTTGCTAATGATATGCCAGGCCAGACGGCAAGGCTCTAAAACAAAAGCGACATTTTCATTGATCAGGATTCCTAGTGGACGATGACAATAAATTGCTGTTTAATTTCCATGCTCGCAGGTAGTCGCTGCCACCACCCAAGGAATCCCTGAGAGTGTCTCCCCGCCAGACATCACAGCCCAGGGCCCAGAGACACTACACCTCAGCTGGAGTGTCCCTGAGAAAGCGAAGGATGTCATTAAAGAGTACCAGTTCTGGCTGGATAAGAGAGGGCTCATCTACACTGACACAGTGACAGGAGGCAGCATACGGTCACAGGTGACAAAACGAGAAATGTACTGGAGGAGGCTGTCATTGCAGTGGGGTTGGGGGAGCCTCCCAGAGGTGTGCGTTTGATATATGAGGTCACTTCGAAAGGACACATTCTCTTGACATATGGTCAGGTCCTACTTAAACCATGCTAATCGAAGAGCCCACACTGGCAGCAATAAGCCACGGCAGCAGAGAACTTCAAAGATAATTTATATTTGGCTTTGATACGTAGTGTGTAGAGAAGGGGCTTGTGTCAGTATTAACTTATTTTTTTCAAACAAACAGTATGATGCATTTTCATTCTCTGGGGATAGATTCCCAGGTAATGGGGCTAGAATAGCCAAGCAAGGATTTAGAGCTAGAAGAAAACCATGTCGAGGCTGCCAGTGAGCTCCAAAGTGAATAACCGGTACTCCACGGTTGATAATTGGCTGCTTGGAACTTCTTGTCATTATTATTTCTGTTAATGGATAGAGGTTGTATTATCTTGGTTATGTATAACATTGCCATCAGTATTACAATGGTGCAGTACAGGGGCAGAGCATTAGGTCAGCCCTCAAAGCGATCATAGTAAGAACTAACATGCGTAGCTTGGATATTTCTTTCGAAGAGAAAATGTACTTCTGACTTTAGTAGTCTTCTTACCACGTTGTTTAATCATAGACTTCACACCATTCAGTCTTGTCTTTTTCATTTGCCTCCATCACTAACAAATGTAGGCTGCAGGCTACAGGCAGGGGTCTGACCAACCTGTTCCATGTTGCATTTAATACTCATCCTTAGCAGGCCAGTGGGAGCTGAGTGGATTAGGGGGAATATAAGCTAATATTCGCCAAACACTATCTAAATACTGGCATGACTATCTCCATTCCCACCTCAAACCCAAGAGGGTAGAGGTGATTCTTAGGTCTGTTTTATTGAGAAAAAAAAAAGTACTTTGGGAGACCAAGTCATTTAGTTCATTGTTCGTGAGTCCTTACAAACACTCCTGGAAATTGAGATTCTAAGAGCATGATTTTACAAACTCACTATTTCTCTACTTCTTTCTAAGACTTCCTTAAGTAATGACCTCCTGCTGGGCACAGAGCCTTCAAATAGTTTTAGCCACACAGATAACAAAACTTATGGGAAAGCACAGAAATGTCTAGAAAGGTATGCCTGACTCTTCAGAAGTCAAATGTACACTGCACAGGTGGAAAAGCAACTTAGTGGTATTTTCCATGATTTTCCACTACCCAATGGTTATGGTCTTGACAATATAAAAACTTTTACAAATAAGATTGTGAGTGCTGGGAAGCTCAGAGGGTACAGTGTGTGCCTGTTGTGCAACTGTTCACATTAAAGGGAAAACAGCCAGTGGCTGAGGTGGCACATATCTGTAATCCTGACACTGTTGTGTGTGTAGAGACAGGAGTATTCCTGCAGCTCACTGTCAAGCCAGTGTAGCCAAATCAGTCAGCACCAGGTTCAATGGAAGACCCTGCCTCAAAAAAGAAAATGGGGAGAAATCAAGGAAGACACTTGATGTTGACCTCTGACTTTCACAAGCGCAGACACACACACACACACACACACACACACACACACACACACACAAACACACACACACACACACGCACACACACACACACCTCACAGACAAAAATTAATGAATCAGTTCATTAGTTTTGTGGCCTCCAAGATGCTCTTGGCAATAGAGAAGGCTGACCAGTAAAAAGGGTGGTACTTAGACCTGTACAGGTGGAGTGCTGGTGATAATAGAGGACTTAAGTGGAAAATGGTATTGTAATGGAGTTTAAAATCTAAAAGTCAGCCAAAGCAACCTAACACTATGTACCAGTTCATACTGGTTTCACAATAAACTGAGAGACAAAGCTGAAGAATTATGGACCGATCATTTCTATTCTCTTGGGTTAGCCTAGCTTTGAGCTGTTGCTAACTGTACTGGTTTGCATCAGAGACCAGCTCTGAGATGTCAGCAAACCAAATTCAGTTACAATGTACAAATCCACAGGGCGGAGGGCCTCATTAATTATGAAATAATTGCAAAGTTCATTCTATAAATCCCTTTACCCCACTGATTCTTCCTTTCATTGTCATTCTTAGTCAATGTTTTCATGTCAAAGGGGAAACTATGCACCCGCATTGGTGCCACATGTTTTTGCATTAAATCAATATTTTAAAGTTTTCCTATATAAGTTAAACTTTTACAAAAATTATAAAGTAAAAATGGTTCCTTTTTACATTTTATTTATTACTTTTTGAGGTTTTCCTTAATGGTGCTATATTTGCACCATTTATACCTCATTCTCTGCCCCCTCCAATTCCTCCCACATCCCCCAAATTCTCCTATGTTTCTCTTTAATGATTACTGTTAGATATGTATATATTAATACTGAATTCATTTACTGTTGCTCATATGTATGTATTTGGGGATGACATACATATGTGTTTGGGATGACCACAGATATGTGTTTGGGGATGACCACTTGGGATTGGACCACCTGGGGCTGGGTGTTCCTCCCTGGGGGCAACTCATTCTCTGTGTCTCAGCAGCCATTAATTGTCTATAGCTCTTCACCTAGGGTGGGAGCTTGTAGGATTTCCTCTATCCACACTTAGGAGTCAGTGAGTAGTCAACTGGTGTTGTCACTGTGCCAGTCTTGCTTAGGTGACCATACTGCTGAGATTTTATGGGTGTAGACTCTCTGTCATATGTCAAAGACACTATCTCACAGCATACATTATGGTCATCTGGCTATTACAGTCTTTCTGTTCTCTTTCACGGGCTCACTGGTACTGTAGGACTTGTGGTCTGGGTGTATCAAATGGGGTTGTACACCCACAGTCAGTTGTCCTCTGAATTTTGACCACTTGTGGCTTGCTGTGGTAGTCTCCAGAGTCATTCTGTCCATCCATTTTTCTTAAATGCAGTTAGAGAAGCTTTTACTTGGGCAATAGAGCCCTAAGGAGAGGGGCTTCAAAGCTTGCTAAAGGCAGTTCATAAGGAACAGGAGTGATGCCTAGACATAAACATCTCTAATCCCAGGATCTCCATAGTTTGGTATGATTTCTCTGCCAGAGAACACCAGATCGATGGTCAGCTGACTGATCAAAGGCAAGACAGAAGCATTTATGATGTGGTGAGTGTTTCACTGAGTTCTTGGAATAAAGAAAATAATGGAATTTTCTTTCCAGACTACCTAAGATTTTTGTTGAAAGGCTGCCTGAGATGCTTAAAATAAATATTTAGATTTTCTTCATTTCCAAACCCTGGTATTCCCTAGGCAACAGAACTCTAATGAAGCTGTAGCAGTAGCCTTCCTGGAGCCTGAAGGAGCCCAGTCCTGGGCATGGCAGGAGGGATCACCAGCACCTTGCCGCAGCCATGTTGTCTCCATGCTTACTTTTAATTACCTCAAAGCCTCAGAAACATGATCCTGTAAATGCTTTGTGGGAATAGTGGCAGAGGCCCTCATCACTCGAAACCCATAAATTGCTTATAATCCTCTAAAGATGTTTTTTTTTTTTAAAAAAAAAAAAAAAGCATTAAGTAATTGAAGACAGGAAGTCCTCAGTTAATTATTTAGAGGTGTTATCAATGCTTTAAGTAAACTGGAGCATTGCCTGCTTTCTCCCCACACCGAGCCCCATGGGACCCAGGAGACAGCAGCTCCCCTTAGCTCATATTCGCTAATGCAAACAGCACATGGTAGCTTGTCAATAGAGACCTTCCCAGATCACTTATGACTAAATCATCTGCTGTCTTGTCCTACACACAACATTTGGATGGCAGTCATGGTCTATAGCCAGAAGGCAAAAGGATCTCCTGTGACTGACTCCACTGAGGAAAGTGAATGAATGGATGGTGCCCTCGTTAGCCCTGGGTCTGGTAAGGCCCACGTGTCTCTGAACTCTGGGTAAACTGTTGCCAAATGAATTACTTCAGAGCTGTTCATCATATCATCATTGCAGTGCAGTCAGGGGGCACATCCAGCCAAAAATAGCGAACAGGAGTCGATTTGCCTCCTCTCGTCCGCTTCAAAGTTATTGAAAGCTCTTTGTGCCTGATAGCATAAACCCAAACAATTCGATTTACAACGGAAAGTGGAATATTAATGTTATGCTGACACCAGGGTTATACACATCACTTTTGAAAAAAAAGGAAAATGTAGTTTGAACATCAGTGTGACAAAATGTGGAAAATCTTTGTGAAGGGTTTGCCTTTGGATAATAACTTTGTTGTGTGATGACAAACTACCTTTATTGTCATGGCATTTATAACACTATTGAGCTTGGAGAAGACTCAGGGTGTAAAGTGCTTGCCTCACAAGCATAAGAACCTAAGTTTGAATCCCCAGAGCCCACACAAACCTGTACATGGTACCATGCACCTGTAATCCCAGATTCCTACATCACTGTGGGATGTGGAGACAGACAGGAGAATCCTGGGAAACTCAGGGACAGCTAGCCTGGTGGCGCACAGAAGTGAACAGCAGGAGACCCTGCCTCAAACAAGATAAAGGTGAGGGATGATACCTGAGATTGTCCTTTGACCTCAACATATGTACTGTTCACACACACACACACACACACACACACACACACACACACACACACACACACACACACGCACAAAGGGTGACAGGGACAGGAGTTGAATAACTAACATTTTCCTTCTTTATGCTTCAACTAAAAGTTAATCTTTTTAAGGACAGAGAAAATAGCCCTGTGTTCATAGTCATTAACATTTTTAAAATCTTCCTTTATCCATGACCCAAGAGAGAAAGAGAGCGAGCTCCATGTGGCCATTAACACAAATACACTGGCAAGGAAGATGCCACTACACGTGTGTAGCTCAAGTTGGTTTCAAAATTGCTACATAACCAAGGAAAAGATTGGATTTGTGATCCTCCTGCCCCACCTCCCCTGTACTGGGGATGACAGATGTACCCCACCCACCATGCCAAGCAAGTACTCAAGAGCTACATCCACAGCCCTCAAAATGATTCCTCAATGTAGCAATCACTACAATGCATGAGAGCTTGTATGTGTTTTGATTGTAGACGGAAGTCTTATTGTCAAGCTCATCTACATCTAACTCCAGATAGTTTATATAGTCTGCAAGTCCCATTACAAAGTAAAAATTCAGGCTTCCTTATTCAAAATGTACTGAGAATTTATAGACAGTAAGAGCATAAGAGTAAGTGAAGTGCAGGCTTGGATCTCTGAGCAAATCCACCCCATCCCTCAAAGCCACCATCACTAGATATCCAGGGATGCATACTTGACAGGCAATCAATTTATTGACACAGAATCAAAGAAATCTTGGATGGTGGCTATGTCCTCAGAGCCACCAACATCCCCCCATTCCTGCAGTCATGTGTAGTGGCATGGTTTTATTTCCCATGTACTGTGTAACTACTGATCAGTGAATGCTGAACCTGTGAAAATAAACAAAAGACTGACTTCATTTCCATTTTTCCAAAGCTGAAGAAAACTTACTTGCTACCTACTTTAAAATAATAATAGTAATATAGCATCAACCATTCATTTTTCCCTTTTCTAGTCTGCTAGTGGCTGCAGTATTAAGCCCAAAGGATCACAGTCAAGAACTATCTAGATGCTAATTTCTAAGGAATACAACACTTCTCCCAGGTATTGCAAGATCCACTACCTAAGCAGTCACTGATTCATTACATTTTGTCTCCGTGGCTCTAGATAGCCCTTATTCTCTTTGTTGCCCATGTTTTTGTTTCTAAACATAAAAACCTGAGATTCTGTTTCAATATAAAAAGGCAGACATTTAGGGCTATAGCTGACTTACACAGCCATGAGCAACATGCTAGCAGCCCTGGGGGTCAGTCCTTAGTACCAGAAAACATAAATAAAGCAACTATACTATACACACTGTGATCCTCTAACAAATATATGCATTACACAATGTTTTCCTCAGAGTAAATGTCACTCCCTGTCTGCTTAGACACTATTTTAGTGTAGTGTGAACCTTCCAAAGCAAAAATTTCTGGTTTTGATTTTCATTTATTTGTTTTGGTTTGCTTTTGTGTTTTGTTTTGAGACAGTGTAGTTCTGGCTAGCCAGGAACTGGCTACATAGATCAGGCTGACCTCAAAATCACAGAGATCTGACTGCTTTGATCTCCTTGATGCTGGGATCAAAGGTGTAAGCCACCATGTCCGACCAAGCTCATTTTAAAAAATATGTCCACATCATTGTTGTCTGGGGTCCCTTATGCCAGAACTCCTCCTAACTCATCTGGTTGCCATGGATGAACCTGCACAAAAGGCTATTTGGAAATTCCTTAGAAAATAATAGATACTATTACAGCATTATTGGCTGGATGCTTTAGAGTAGTGGTTTCTATCTGAAGACATAATGAACAAAATGCTTTTGCCTGACGATGTATCTGGAGATTAAGAACCAGAAGCCAGCTGTTCCTTCTAGAGTGTATCACAAATGTAACTGACATTGACATGGGTTTTCTTTGCCAAATCATATTTTTATGAACCATTGGTGGGTTTTATTTTTTTTTTCAGTCCCTTTTTGACGCATATTACTCTTGAAAGTAATGTTAGTTGGAAGTGTGATTATAATGAGTTTGGTTATATGATGCCCCTTTCCTCTCAAAGAGAACATGATTCCCTGTAGGGAAATTCATGGAATTACTCGCCCCAGTCATCTTTGCTATTCTGAGCTGTTAAAGGCCTGCTTTGTCTCCCAGTGCTTGCCTTTCTCTGCACTGCGATGCTATTTCTTACTTTTCTCATTCAATATTGGTTACTTGAATGATGTTTTCTTTTCTCCTTCTTCTCTTCGACTTCAGGATTAAGTTACAGTCAGAATGGTTCCTTAGAGACGTCTCTTTATTTCCCTCTTCTCACCCTGATCAATTCATGAGTAGTTTTCAATTGGTGTGCCCTTTTCACTGCCTGTTGCTAATATTTCACATATATATCTCAGTTTAAGGACTACCAATAGGGGTTCACTTAACATGACAGCAAATCCTACTGAAATGTGTAGATTTTATTGAGTTCTACTGAGTCATTGATAGGAAAGGTCACTGGGTACATGTAAATCACTCATGCATGGTGGAAGCTTGTGCTTCAGTGAAGGCTATTTAAAACAGCCCTCTTCATTGTACAAAAAATACAAGATCTAAAACTTATTAAGGATGACTCATTTAGGTGATGCCTTCCTTTGATTCGTCTGTGCCTAAACTTGGTAGTTAACTAATCACAACCACAGCTTCAGGTAGGCACACTGAGGCACATAGGGAACAAACACATCATCTCTGTCCATGGTTAATAGGCTGGTAACTGTCAGAACCCAAATGGTCTACCTGGAGTCTCTGAACTTCTAACACTACATGCCTATGCATGTGCCTTGTGGTAATACTCCAAATGAAAAGATGGTGATATATGCTCCCACTTGGGTGTTCTGTATCACCAGAGCTTTCTCAGGGATTGAGCTACCTAAGTCATTGTTCTCCTCATAGGGCTAGGGTGTTTGGCTCAATTGCATCAGTCTACCTTATCCAATCCAGCTGTTCAGGTGCAACATTAGCACTGATGTCTGTGATCTATACCACTCCCTCCAACTCCCCATGGGTAGTCTGTGAAATGCGTGGATAATAATGGGCATTAAAGGGCCTTGATTCTGTTGACACCCATGAGGACCACAGAAAGGAGTGTACTTAATAAACACTAGTATTTTAGTGATGCCACTTACTAATTTTATTGCATGTGTCTATTGTGTGCATGCATGTGGGCACACACATGCCTTACTGTGCACATGGAAAGCAGAGGATAACCCTTAGGAGTCAGCTTTTTCCCTCTACCATGGATCCTGACAATCAAACTCTGCTCGTTAGGCCTGGCCATAAGCACCTTGACCAGCGTCCACTGACACTAGTCATAAAATGTCATAACAAATTCTCTTGATTATAATTGCAATCCCTCTAAAATTTATGCCTAGTGCAGGGGTCAGTCAAAGGGGAAGTAAAGGCAGAGAAATGACTGGAAACAACCCTGAGTTCTCTTTCTTCTCTTGTGTTTGAACTTCATCCACTGAACATATTTCTTTCATTTGAAAAGTAGCTGAAATGCATACAACTAGAGTTACCAACTAAATAGTATTCCTTCCTAAAGGAGCTGCTGCAATGTTTTCTGCCATCTTTCTGTCTTTGTGTTTAATCATCAAGGGGAGAGACCATTACTGGACTTGAGTTCCTCTAGCTGTGGTCTTCCTTTGATGTAGGAACTTAGCACTTGATAAAGGAACTTGGCCGAGCTCCACCTCTGATCTGGCCAGCTCCTCGCTCTATGCTTTGAGCTTCAGTTTTGCTGTCTATGAAGCAAGAATAACAAATCCTATGTAGAGGGTATTCAAGGTAAAACTCTTCATACACTTAATAGATTATCCATGTTGTTGAATAATCCTAACTGTTTTTGCATAAAGGCAAATCACACAGGAGGGAGGAATAAGTTCTGATACAGTGCCCATGTGTAACATATGTGGTCTCACATATAACATGTCCCTGTGTATAGATAAAAAACATCTGTCATTTTAAAACTAGTACTTTGCTTCAGTTTCTCAAGCAAACACACTGAACAAGTGAACATTAACTGGCTCATGAAAGTGAAACTTTGCATGCTGTCTTTAGGCCTGACCCATTCCAGGCTTCCAAATGACATTTTCAGGATGCCGAAAGTCTTTATTTCTGAGCTCAGCTCTCTTTCCAACCTGCATATAGGGATAAGGGAAGCTCCAGCAGCTAACACATGTTATGAGCAGTTTTCCATAGCTGTGTCAGCCCCAAATAACACAGAGACA
Organism: Cricetiscus sungorus; assembly: GCA_030556225.1. Classification (NCBI taxonomy): domain Eukaryota; kingdom Metazoa; phylum Chordata; class Mammalia; order Rodentia; family Cricetidae; genus Cricetiscus; species Cricetiscus sungorus. The sequence goes on along the minus strand of JANBXA010000730.1, from coordinate 5,802,651 downwards.
CTGTATTAGATAAAAAGTTGTTGGCCTGTTACTAGCATTTCTTATTGGCTAGCTCTGTCTTAAATATTAACACATTTCTATTAATCTAAGTGTTTCCACATGGTCTTATCTTACCAGAGAGAGGGTCTGGACCTTCTTCTCTCAAGTCCCTACATCTTGACTCTCCTCTTATATCTCACAGAATCTTCCTTGTCTTCTAGTCCTGCCTATCTTGCTTCCCTATTTGCCCAACAGTGCTTTACTCATTAACCAATAAGAGAAACATGTTTATAGAATGACATCTCCCATCATCTCCTCTTTTCTGTCTAAAATAAAAAGAAGGATTTTTAACTTTAACAGATATCAAATAAGAACTATGGATAACAATATTTACTCCATTAACATTTATCAAGATTTAAAGAAAATATTCCGTCATCTATCCTATCTTTATGAATCTAAAATCTTATATGTAACTTATTTTTAATCCTAACTAAAGAAACTATAACCATAACTATCTGTCTTCAACTCCATCAAAGACCACAGAAGGATAGTATATAAACTCTAAAAATGACAGAAACAACTTACCTGGTCAGTAACCCAAAGTTCTTCTGTAATGTTCCATCTTCATCCTGTAGGCCATAGTATGTCTGGCAGACTCCTCAGCAAAGCAGGAAACTTTAAACTGTCCACCTGTATTGGCAGCTTGTCAGTCACTTTTCTATGCCCTGTAGAATATCTGGCAGACTCTTCCATGAAGCAGGAATCCTGTAGCAATGTCCATCTTATTTGAGCAGTCACTTTTCTGTGAGTCCTGTACATCTAGTTTATATAGCATAAAGTCAAACAGTCCAGATAAGAGCAGTATCTTGCCCAAATGGCTAGTCTTGCCATATTGGAAGTAAACTCCATAACGAGTTTCTTTGATGTCCGTCTTCCTTTCTATCACAGGTGGTGTTGCCAGGAGAAGTTGTGTCTCACTGTCAATAAAAACCCTAAACCATTTTAAATACCATATTCTGTAGGTCTTTGAAAGGTTTGAAGAATGCCTACCCATTTGAAATATATCTCTGTATATCTAGAAAACCTAACTAACTTAATTATAAGGTTTGACTATTGTAGGTGACTAAATTATATATTACATTTTTAAATGAGTCATATCAACACAATACCTAAACATGAGGAGAAATATACATATCACAAAATTAACATTAAATTTGTATCAATAAACGAAAATCCATTCTAAAACAAAGTATTTACATCTATACCATAATCCCCATTTTACCTTTTAAAAGAGATTGGTTGTGATCATTAACCATTTATAACCAACCCCATATAAATGAAGACAAACATTTATAAACAATATTTGGGAATTTGGGCGTTGTTCTTTCCAAACTGCCTCCTGCTGGTAGGGGGTGCTGTCATGGGGATCCTAAGAAGATACAGAAGATGGCTATGGTGTGCAAGGCTGCCTTGTCCCAGCTGTTTTGGAAGTTGGATAACTTGGGACACTGCTTCAGGGGTTCTGGCTTGATCAAACCATATTAGTCTGGAAGGAAGCCACAGCTTTTTATTTTTTGTGGAAACAAAAATAGAAATTCCTTTCCCCAGTAACCTGTCAGACTTAAATTTGAAAGTCAAAGCACTTTTAAAATATATAAATTGGCTCAATCCAGCAGCATTTCTTTTAACAGTTGTTGCTATTTTCTCAGCAGTCAAACAATACAAAGACAACAAACACAATAGCATACAGTATCCATACTTTCTGTGTGCTTTTCATCTTCACGTGACTTTTGTATTACTCTATTTCTTTTACTTCTATTTTTTTATTTATTGAGACAGTGTTTCTATGTGTAACTTTTGCCTGTCCTGGAATTAACTCTGTATACAAGGTTCTCTTTGAAATCACAGAGATCTGCATGCTTCTGCCTGCTGAGTGCTGGAATTAAAGGTGTGTGCCAACATACCCAGCTACTCTCTTTCTTTCTATTTTTTTAAACTACTTTATCCTATTTTTCTCTCCCAAGCCTATGTATATTTTAAAACACACTGTAAACCTTTAGAGGTTTTTCTTTGTCTGAATCTATCTTTACTGTAAATCTTTATCTTTTTCCGGCCATGAGTCTTTTATCTGCTAAATTGGAAGCCACAGCTGTATTAGCTGCCGTCTATCCAAGATGTCGGGAGTATGTTTACCACCAGCAGTGAGAACTGTGCTTACCACCTTGGTCTATGCTGCCATCAAGTAGCATGCTGCTGGCTTGGAGATGTGGTCATGGTCACTGCCACTGCCAGCTCTCGTACACACCATTAAGTTGTTAACAGGGTTTGCTGCTTATGCTGAGTCAGGAAACCTCTCTTAATGGAGCCATGCAAATCTCTGCTTGTCTCTAGCAAAACAGAGCCCAACTAAGAAAAATGCTGCTACCAAGAAGACTTGTTTGTCTGTTATTTTGTTTTTAAAATCCTTTCTTAAGCTTTTGTTAAGTTTAAAGTGGGAGTTCTTAGTACCCACATCACAGGTGCCATTTTGTTATGAGCAGTTTTCCCACCAGCCTGGTCCCACAGCCGCATCAGCCCCAAATAACACACAGCTGTTGGCCTGTTACTAACATTTCTTATTGGCTAGGTCTGCCTTAAATATTAACCCATTTCTATTAATCTTAATGTTTCCACATGGTCTCATCTTACCGGCAAGAGGGCCCGTAACTCTTCTCTCAAGTCCCTACATCTTGACTCTCCTCTACTACATCTTCCAGAATCCTCATTGTCTCCTAGCCCCGCCTATCTTGCCTTCCAAAACACAGAAGTCATCGCCCATGTTGACTCTTTGTTGCCTTGCATGGTGCCACATGCCTTCTCGTTTCTGAGGTGCAAACTTAAAATGACAGTATGGAACTATGTCTGTCTATGCTTAGCTAGTTCTTCTGTCTACTTCTCAGTTCATGTGGGGTCAACTCAAAGCAAAACATAAATCCTGATGATGCACAAAACTGCTGCAGCAGGAAAACCAGAGCAATTCTGTAAGAAGAATCTAGAACAAGCCCTGTGAAGTTGTGTGGGGTCCTGGCAGTGAACACAAGCCTGTGTGTTTCTTCCATTTAACTCACACAACCCTTTAAAGCTACTGGGGACAAGATAGACTGAGGCCACCATCCTCTGTGGCTTCTCCTGTGGCTCTGACCTCCATCCCTCCTTTCTGGTCCTTCAGTCTTTAATTCACCTTGGGGACTCTTGCCTGCAAATAGTTCAGTTACTTTGCTTAAACCTTGAAGCTGGGCATGGTGGTGAATGCCTTTATTCCCAGGACTCAGGAGGCAGAGGCAGAGGCAGGCAGATCTCTGTGAGTTTGAGGCCAGTCTGGTCTACAAAATGAGTTCCAGGAGAGCCAGGGCTACCAAGAGAAACCCTGTCTCAAAAATTCAAAATAATGATATCAGTAATAATAATAAACCTCAAAAACCTACAAATATCACAAGATCCTTACTATGTGTACCAAATCGTAGTACTATTATTTTATTTTGTTTTTATGTTAATGTACAATTATTTATAGAATACTAATATTTCAATCCTTGCCTATAGTGCACTGACAACATCTGTCATCTTTCATCCTCTCCCATTACATCTCAACTTCAAATAATGACCATTTTACAGCTAAGAAAACCAGTTTTATTATCTACATATATGAAATGGAACATACAGTGTTGCTATATCTGGCTTATTTCTAGTAATGTGTTCTAGTTTCATCTATTTCAGTTTCAAATACCAGGGCTTTATTCTTCGTGGCTGAGTAACATTCCATCGTATTAGATAAACACATTTTCTTTATTCATTTACTCACTGATGGGCACATAAATTGATTCCATGTCTTGAACACTTTAAAGACTGCAATAAATGTCTCAGGGTGGATGGGTCTTTCCCATATCTAATTTACCCCTCTCTGGGGAATGGTGTATAGCCAGTGCTGGGATAGTTGATCATATGCTTGATCAGTCTGTTTTATCCATAGTGGTGGCACTATGCACATTCCTAATGTCAATGTTTGAACATTCCTCTTGTCTCTACATCTCAAGGGTGTTTTCTATTTTCTCATTTCTTAAATCACCATTCTGAGTAGAGTGTTGTGCTCTGTCTTCACTGATTCATGTTTGGTTTGTATTTCCAGGATGACTAATCTAATGATGCTGAAGATCTTTCCAGCAGACCATTTGTAATTTTTTTAGAATTGTTTCCACTTAAATCATTGTCCCAGTTTAACTGGATTATTTAGTTTTCATTGTTCATACATTCTAGATAGTGAGCCCTTGTGAGATGAAGTTAGCAGGTGTTTTCTCCCATCCCAAGCTGTCTTTCTGTGTTTTTGATTATTTTCTGTACTCTGTGAAGCTTTTCAATCTAAGGAGGCATGAGGTCTGTCTGCCCACTGTTCTTTTTGTTTCCAGTGCTTTAGGGTTATAGCCAGTGCATTATCACCTACACTAGCATGCTGAACATTTTAGGAGCTTCTGAGTTTGGGGTCCCACTTTTTAATGTCTTTGATCCATGTCATAGATTTTGTGAACTGGACACAAGCTTAGACATACTCATGAGGAGAGAATCTCAATTGAGGAAGTGCCTTCATCAGATTGGCTTGTGGTCATATCTGTGGAGTTTTCCTTGATTGCTGATTGAGGGAGCCTACTCTGGCCAGGTTGCACCTGGGCTGTGTAAGAAAGGTAGCTGAGTGAGCTACAGGGAGCAGGCAAGCAAGCAGTATCCTCCATGGCCTCTGCTTCAGTTCCTGCTTTCAGGTTCCTGCTTGAGTTCCTTCCCAGGCTTCTGATGGTTCACTCTAACCTGCAAGATGTAATAAATCATTTCTGCCCTAAGGAACTTCAGGTCACATCTCAGCACAGAAAGCCAACTACGACAGTCTATTTGGAACTGATTCATCTACAGGATAAGATATTGGAGTCAAGTTTCAATACTCCAAATACCTCAGTTTTCCCAGAATCATTCATTAACAACATTAGTTCATGGGGCCATTTTGCTGTATGAAAATGACAGTTTCTTTTCCACAGATGTGGATTTTCTTCCTAACCTCTGTGTGTTACAAATATCCTGTTCATCTCATCAAATTTGCCACACCTCTCTGATGTATTTTATCTTCTAATATTCATCCTAAAACCATCTTTGTCACACTTCTCATCTGAAACCAGAAGAGCCAGAACACAAGAGGACAAAGAAATGTGGGGCTATATTTTTTTTTGAGATTTTTCTGGAAAACACTCTTGAAAGATAAACTGCCTACAAACAACTCTTCACTTTTTAAATTTTTTTATTTTATTTTCAAATATGCATATCTGTGTGTGTTTGTGCATGGAGGTGCCCAGTGAAGCCAGAGATATTAGATCCCCTGGGATTTGGAGTTACAGGCAGGTGTGAGCTGTGTGTTATGGGTACTAGGATGCAAACTGGGATAACAGCAGTGTTCTTGACTTCTGATACTTCCTTCCAGCCCTACGTGTTTCATCTTTTCCCTTCCATACTTGCATCTAAAAAAAAAAAACTGGAAAACTTTACTGCTCACAAATTACATTGATGTCATTATCAACAAACCACAGAAAAGCAAGGTAGATGCCATGGGCAGAAAAACCTGCAGAACCATAAGAAAGGATCTGTTTGGTGGGATCATACTTGTGACAAAGATACCAAATCTCATAGCCCTTACCCTGTCCATGTTTGTTCATGGAGCTGCTTTCTAAATTAATGAAAACTAACACTGAACTCATTAAATGGGCTCAAAGGAGGAATGGAGGCCTGAAACCATTCAAAGATGCCATCCCTGCTTGCAGAGAATGTGCACTCTCCCAGAGAAAGAAAGTGAAGCAGCTGAAATGGCGTTCGGAGGCGGAATAGACCGGTTTGCCATTGCAACCTCCGGCTTTCGTTCTTAGGTGTCCCTTTCCATTTTCTCTGAGTTCTTATGTTTTATTAGCTTAGCATTTTCCTGTAAGCTTTTATCAAAGCTATATGATTTTGGAATGGCTTAGATCTTTAGTCATATTTCCTCATCTAACAATCAGGTAAATATCAAAATTATGTAAATCCCCCCTAGCAACCAAATGGAAGATTATAATCAAATAAGTCCCTGCATCTTATCACTAAGTCCATAAGGAAACACAGAAGGCCTTGGGGCTAGATGACAAGCAGTGCCAGCTACCTCAGGCCACTGATTCCTCAGAAAACCCAAACTGGCTCTCCAGTCCTGAATGAATCCAAGGGCTGACTCCTCCATTCATCTAACAAGCACCTACTGCGTGCCATTGCTATTGGCATGGTACACTGATGGGCAAAGCAGAATCCTGCCTCTCTTGGCAATTGTACCCATAACAAGAAAAGCAAAGAAAAGATGCCTAGTGCATCGGAGAAACAGAAGGCTATGCAAGGAGAGAATTGTTTCAGGAGATAAAAGGGACTGGTGTCGTAGTGGAAATCTGTTTTTTTTTTCTAAATGTAGAGCTCTAGCCATCTACATGAAGTGATGGGATAACATGGGAACAACTACCAAGTATACAAGTATAAATTGTGTGGAAATGCAGCTGAAAGTTTGTGAGAAACATACATAATAACCACAGAGTAGATGCTGTAAATTAGCTTAATGACTTGACAGTTGACAAAACACTAGTCTTTTAAGTTATTTTTTAAAAAGAATGTTTTGGTATAGTTTCACTTTTCTCAAGAATAAAAGAAAGACCTTGTAAGCCTCAATATTCTTCTTGTTGGATGCTGCGGAGCCTTAATGTTACTGCTGCTAATATAAAACACTACCTGCCATCCCATTTCGTCTTCTCATATAACCTGCATGCTATAGTGATTCCCCATTTTACAGATCAGTAGACCAAGGCAAAGAGAAGCCAGGTAACTTGGCCAAGGTCATCAGCCACAGAGCAGTGACATATAACTATGGACAAGTTCTGTCATAAATAGATCAAGTCATTCTTTGTTCCCTCTGAGGACTTACCGGGAAATTACTGAGCCGTATTCTCCTATAAATGCAGAGGAAGTAAATAGGCACTGAGCCCTCACTGAGATAGCCTCCATCTGTGTGTAAACACAAAAGCCATGCATCGGGCAGAAGCGAACAGTGGTGCCCCCTGAATCCCTCTGGTGAAAAGGAGCAGTGTTCATTGTTTTGTTTTGTTTCTAAAAGTGTTAGCTGGTGTTAATAAGAAGTGAATGTGGCTTGAGGCTAGACAGTGATGCATCTCACCTTCCTTTCAAGTGTATCGTGCCCCTCTTCACATGAGAGGCTGTCACGGGAGCTGGGGTGGTTAGTCTAGAGAAGGGAAAACTCAAGGGGCATTTGGTAACTGTCTACAAATATTTAAAGGACAAGTAATGTGCAAAGGAAATTAAATTGGTTCTAAGGGTCCCCAAGGGTGGAAGTGACAGAAATATCTCACCACAACATAAGGAAGGACTTTCAAACAAAACCAGGAGGAACCTGGGTACTCTTGAAGATAGAACAGGCCATTCGGGATGCAGAATGTTCTGGTGCAAAAAGTGGGGCAGTTTTAAATGGCATCTTGTGGGAGGAGATCTGAGAATGGTGAATTTATTAATTATGAAATTTTAAGCATTTCCTATGGCTAAGCATTTAGGAACTTTTGATCAGTATAACTGGTCAGGAAGTTTATGCCTTCAGAATGACAAGGTGATTGAGGCTGTGGGTTCCTGCCTGGCCTGTGTGAGGCTGTGTGTCCCTGCCTGGCCTGTGTGAGTCTCTGTGTCCCTACCTGGCCTGAGAGAGTCTGTGTGCCCCTGTCAGGCCTGTGTGAGGCTGTGTGTCCCTGCCTGGCCTGTGTGAGGCTGTATGTCCCTGCCTGGCCTGTGTGAGGCTGTGTGTCCCTGCCTGACCTGTGTGAGGCTGTGTGTTCCTGCCTGGCCTGTGTGAGGCTGTGTGTCCTGACTGGCCTGAGTGAGTCTCTATGTCCTTACCAGGCTGTGTGAGGTTGTGGGTTCCTGCCTGACATATGTGAGGCTGTGTGTTCCTGCCTGGCTGTGTGAGGCTGTGGGTTCCTGCCTTGCAGAGCACATCCGCAACTCTGCATGTTACATCCAGTGATAACTGTTAGTGAACAGCCCTCTCAAGCTGTGCCTCCTTTCCTGTGGGCTCTTCTCTGACCTGCAGCCATACACCAACTATGACTTCACCTCTGCAGCCTGAGCATCTGGTGGGTGCACTCCCAAGGAGCCCTCTGTCGGTCACACCCTGCAGGCTGCCCCTCAAGGTAACCAGGACAGATCTGTGCTTTGAACAGAAAGTTTGTATGTGCTATTTTAACTAGCTCTATAAGCTCTTTTGTAGCAAACAAGGCATGAGGAATACAATTGACCGGAAAAAATAAAATAATATCCCATGCCTCCTCCTCCTCCTCCCAGCTTGAGTAAACCACATACTTCCATTCACAGTAAATTATTGTAAGGTTAAGTCCTTGAGATTTGCTTTTTTTATGGGGAAAAAATTGCATACTTGGACATGAAGCTCCTCAAAATCTCAAGTTTTAAACCTTTTAACAGTGAATAAGTAGTGACCCCAGTGCTGCTGAAACTCACACAGTCTGTACCTTCAAGAAATTAAAACCAAATAATGAAGATAGTAATATAATTACCAGGTATATATACAAAAATATAATCTGAAGGACAGATTAAAACTGATCACAGACAGAAAGAAGGATTTTACGGTGCAGATAGATAGGCTGTGGTGGAGCCCAATGAACAGAGATTTTTATTTTTTAACAAATACATGCACACACACACACACACATACACACACACACACACACACACACACACACACACACACAATACGATATTCCACTAGGTTGTTTGAAGGAATGTACACAAAGATGCCCCCTCTTTAGAAGACAAATTGGTATTGTCTATTAAATTCAAAGTCTTAATTCCTTAACACAGCAGTTAAGTTTTCATTATTTACGCCTGAAACTCATCCACTTGCACAGAAGGGGACCTGTGTCAAGATGCCTGTGGAAGCATCATTGCGCTCAATGTCAAAATGTGGAGATAAATTTAAATATTGTTGAGAAGGAGAATTGTTAAATAAAATCACATTGTGGGATAAGGTGATTTGTTCATACAAGGATTTGGGAGAGCTATGGGAACCACTTTATGTGTAAAAATGGTTAGAAATGACTATTTTTGTTTCTAGTGATAAACATACATATAGGAAAAAATCTGGAATTATCAACCCCGTGACGACAATGAGCTCCTGTGGGTTGAGGCCTGGAATAGGAGATATCATTTAGTTTATGTAAGAAAATATGCTCAGTAACCTGTGGTAGGGATCTACTATTAGTTAGTCTTTGTTATTATCATTGCCCTGTTTTGCATATGGAGAAACCAAACTATACATTTATAAGTGTCTAAAAAGGATCATGGTCTCCATTGTCATGATGGACTTTTCTACTGAAAGGACTGTGGTACCTTGGAATATTAAACCTGAACTTCCTACCAGTAAATGGGGAATAAAATGGAAAATTCCACATATGGGGCATATGGCTCCTCTCTAGGAGTTCACTAATGATGTTCTCTATATAAAGAATGCTTCATGTCAGAGAGCTTGGTGTTCCTATGAAAGGAAGGAAGCAGCAGTGGATTTTTTGGAAAGGAAAACCATCAAATGGATACTCAGATGATAATGGGTGATGTGTAAAGGTGTTACCAACCAGTTTTGGCTGAAACTCAAGCCTGGTAAAGTAGGGGGTCTCTGGTGTCAGTTTATTCACCAAACCCATCTTCTTAAGTTATTTTTTAAATGTACCTATTTTTCCACTTCCCCTTATAAAGTTTTTAAAGGGTCTGGGTCTTATGCCTTGGAAAATGTAACTTTAAATGATACAGGGGAATGTGCTGTAAGAATTGTCCTCAATTTCTTAACATTATGAGGTATTATCTCACCAGAAATAACTGTGCAAAGAAATAAGGTTTTCCTCTGGGAAGCAACATGGCTGCAGATCCATTCTCTGTGTTTGTGTGTTCAAGGGTAACCTGTGCAGGGAATCAATACAGTCCCAATGTTTAGCTTGGGGCTACAGAGGGACCAGTCATCAATGACATTAAACACTGGTACACTATGACAGTGTAAAGACAAACTTATCCTTTTAATTCCCTAACTCTGGCTGGAGTGATGTCTCAATGATTAAGAGCATTTAGTACTCTTCCAAAGGGCCTGGGTTCAGTTCCTGGCACACTCAGGAGGTAACTCACAATTATTTGTAACTCCAGCTCCAGAGTACATGGCTTCCAAAAGCACCTGCACATGTGCACACACTCACACACACACACACACACACACACACACACACACACACACACACATGAGGCATTCATAATTTAAAATAATAAAAAGTAAACTTTTAAATTACTAACCCACAGACAGTTGGTTGTGAAATGCCACTTTTGCAGTAAATCAGACACAAATTGAAGGTCTGAGATTTGAGAGTGATGAGTGCATGTGGGAAAAATTAAAAGAAGTCTGTGTTCTTTCCCTCCTCTTCTTTTTTACATTTAAGCATAAAGTGTTAACACACAGGATGACCTCAGGGGAAACTGGACTCACTTCCCCACAGTCTCATCCTCATCGGAAGCTGTGGTTCTTTATCAAGCAGTGGGAAGAGCCTAGGTCGGGTTATTACCCTAGTTTCTCAGAACACCTGATGACCCAGTGAGAGCAACTCATTTTAGGGTGAAATCATGCAAAACCCTAGGCCAGCTTTCCTCAGAGCATCCATACTGGGGCAAAGAAGAGAGGCAAGGGAGATGCAGTCCACCATGGGCTCATCCAACTCCTCTTTCCCACACCTGGCCTAGTGATGCTCCTCTAGACCCTTCCTGTACTCAGTACACTTAACTCTAGACCTCAAGTGCTGGGTCTACCTTCCTACAAAGATGGAGAGCTACCTAAGGCTAAGCCGTCACTGGGATGCACTCATGAGCGGAAGGTTTGTGCATCCTCTGTGCTGTTGGATCTTCCGTCTTCAACGCTCAGTTCTCTTACCCTTTCCCTGGCCCAGTCTTGCCCTTCTCCCCATTCTTAGGTACCACCAATGCCCATCACCTCAGTCCCACACCTGCTGTTCTCAAGTTTACATCTTTTTTATATTATATGTCGTTCTTCATAAATCTTACAGGTGGTAAATTGTACGTTTTCAGTTCACTCTTCTTTTCCATCCCTTCTCCCTCACCTTTGGTCTCACCCTTCTAAATTCTCTGGCTTCTCCTAACTAGATTCCTCTCCTAACTCGAGTTCTGTTTCTTCACCTTCCCCCTCCTGATTCCTCCGTCACTCGTCATGTCAAAAGTGGCATCTCTCCTATTAGTCAGCTCTCAAAAAAAAAAAAAAAAAAAAAAAAACTCATTTCTTCCCAGGGAAACAAATCCTTATCATATTTATGTAGCAAATAGATGCCTCCCAAGTTTTACCTTTGTGGTCTTGACCACATGCCATGACTCATATTTTAATATTCACTTTCCTAAGTTCTTTTCCATTTTCTGGAACACTCAGTGTAGGTCTCATCAGACTTTATATGCTGCCCCCGTGTCATCCACCAGCTAACTTCTGTTCAACACAGCTCACGTGGCTCCTCTCACAGCAGTTTTCCCCTAGGGCTCCCTCCCTCCTACTTCTGCTCTCACCCCACAGTCTGTAACAAGTCTGCATTCCTGGGTGCTCTCATTAACCCCATACTTCACTTGAAGCACCAATCATACCACTTTATAGTATTTGCACTAACAAATCTGTATTTACCATGACACGATGAAATGGAAGAGAATCAAAGATGCCTTTATCCCTACATCCCCAGTACCTAACAAATGTGGAAGTATAAATGAGTAAACAAGCCAATAGTGTTTGACTATGCAAACCAGTGCATCCTTGATATGATGAACTCATACTTGCCACCAACAGATTTTAAGAAGCCAATTGACAATAAACACTTGGGAATTTTAGTTAATGGATATTTGCAGGAGCTTTAGAAGCTAGTAATATTACACAAAACTCAAGATCAATCTGAAGCAAACCCAGTAGCAGCATTTATTTCTGGTAGTCATTGTGTCAAAACAGCTACTAAAGTCTACCCTCTGATTTTGGCCTCAATACTTCCCACCTAGCTAGCCATATCCTGGCCTTGGAGGTTGGTTCTCTTCTTTCTGTCCATTCCTCACTAGAAGTGCCTCAGATCTGCTCCACTATTACACAGAATAGGAACGGTTTTCTGGTGCCAAAGCTGCAATTGGAGAGTGAGAGAAGAAACAAGACAAATTCATACCTGAAACTCACTCAAGTGGGTCTTAACTCTATCAACCACGTCTTAAAATTGTTAAGTTAGCAACAGCCCTTAGCTGGCGTTGTTGGTGCACATCTTTAATCCCAGCACTTGGGAGGCAGAAGCAGGCAGATCTTCATGAGTTGGAGGCCGGTGGCCTGGTCTAAAAAGCTAGTTCCAGGACAGGCTCCAAAGCAATACAGAGAAACCCTGTCTCAAAAAAAAAAAAAAATATATATATATATATATATATATGTATATATACACATACACACACACACACACACACACACACACACACACACACACACACACCTAAACCCTGAAGACCTGAAAATAAATATGTAGCATTTACTGTTTGCTATATTTACACATTGAAATTGCATTTTTCCAATTAAATCTGTGGGCATGTGGTTATAACCAGATCCATGGAGGTGAACACATGAAAAACTTGACTTTCATTGAAAACATGAAACAACTCTAAAATATTAGAACATCCATGTGCATGGGGTACCTTGAGGAGTACATGCTGGAAACTAAGCTTTGGCTTTTTTAGTTTTTTGGCAATATTTTTGTATGTGTATATGTGAGTAGCATTCATGCATTTGTGTGCACAGGTGCATATGTGTTTGGTGTATATACGTATATACATGCGTGGGAACACATGGATGTATGCATGTATGTAGATGCCAGATTGGCATCAGATATCTTATTATCTCCACCTTACAGGTCCAGTCTGCCTCTCACTTGAATCCAGAGTCTGCAGATTTGGCTCTTAGCTAGGGTTTTGTTTTGCTTTTCTTTGCTTTGTTTTGTTTGTTTTTGTTTTGTTTTGCTTTGTTTTTTGAGGATCTCCTATGGCTGCTGTGAAAATAAGGTTCATAGCGGCTGCTCCATTGGCCTTTATGTTGGTGCTAGGGATTCAAACTCTGGTCCTCATACTTGTGTGGCAAGTATCCTGCCCACTGTACATCTCCTCACCCCTCCCTTGGTGATCTCTAATATATCCTTCAAGACAGAGAGATAAGCTATAAGGAAGAAGATTAAACCTTGGTGCTTCATCTCCTGAATCAACAAATTCATGAAATCTGAACTCTAAGTGATTGTTTGAAGCTTCTGACAGAGAAGCCTAGACCTCAGTGTGCATTCTGTCTAGCATTAAGGGAGAACAAGATGGACAGCTCTCTCTTCAGAAATAAGTTGCTCTTTTGAATGCCTGCGTGCTTGAGGCCCTTTGAAATCTATCTAGACTCTTTCCTTTCTCCAGTGTGCTGCTTAATAAATTGTATTTGAATGTCCTGAACATTTTTTTCTTCTAAAAATGTCAAAAGCTTACTTTTTTCCAGAGTAGCTTACATGGGAGACACTCTCAACCAGAAGCTATTGACATAGGGAGCCTAATAGAAGAGTGTTGTTAAAGCCCCTTAGAGGAGGTACAAGGTCTGCTCAGGGCACACCCACCTCCAGTAGACTCACCATCCTTCCTTCAGATCCTTCACCCTCAGATTACCTCATCTGTGAGTGCCTTAAGGGGCCTGAAAGATGGCTCAGTGGTTAAGAGTACTTCCTGCTCTTTGCAGAGGACCTGAGGTCAGTTCCCAGAACCACCAAGATGATTTACTGATCTCCTGTTCAAGGGCATCCAGTGCCTTCTATTATTCTCTTCTGGCACTGCACATATGATACACATGCATATATGCAGATGAACACTCACACAAAATGAAAATAAATATAAAAGCATGATTTTTAAAAGAATAATTAAGGACAGACCTTGAGCTGTGACTACTTCTGTATATATTTTATTCTTTATGCTGAAGATTCAACTCCATGAAACAGTGACTCTTATGGTGGTCAACTCTATACTTTCTGCAACTGTTTAGACTGCCTGATGTAATATCATCAGGAGTCATGTTGCCCATGTTTGCTATTCATAGATACATGTTGACGAATAAGACTGAAGACTTCTGCCTCAGTGGAAATAATTTTTGCTTTAAGTCAGGCAGAGGGGTAGATGGACCATCTAGTCATAACAAAGTAAGAAAAGTAACACATGAAAGAAAAAGATGATCATGATGTCATATGGCTTATGAGGAAAATAGAAAGGGGTGTGTACTGAAGACTGAGTCAGGATCCCCTTGGAAGAGGCTAGGATAAGAAAGTAAATGTCAACCAAGCTGCATGGACAGAGGAATCTCTACAAAGGACTGAGTGGATAACATGCAAAATCTGTGTATCTAAAGCAGATGTATCCAGGGGAAGTATAAAGCCTAGTGACAGGGAAAAACTGAACCTGAAACTCTTGGGAAGTAGAAAAGAGTGTGACCATAAACGAGGATGACTTGGTGCTAGGGAGGCTAGGGGTAGAGAAATAGACACCATGGTAGAAAACCAGACCACAGAGGCCACAATAGGAAGGGAATGATGTTAAAAATATAAGAGTCATGTATTTCCTAATGTGTATGAAATAAGCAGAGTGCTGAGTGATTCCAATAGCATAGAGAAAGCCAAGCGTCACAGAACAGGTAGCAGGAAGTGGCAGCACACCCTGTAATCCAGCGCTAAGGAGGAGCTATTCCATGCTGCTTTCTAGCTACACAGTGTATCCAAGGCACAGAGAACAGCTTAAAAGTTGAGATGTGGCTAGGCACGCAACTCCATAGTAGTGCAGTTGCCCAACATCGCCGACTGTGAGTTCAGTCCCCAGAACTGCAAAAGACAAGATGCTGGTGTAGACGTGCATGAAAGGCTATGGCTAGAGTAAGCGCAGTGAAGACAGCAGCTTTGTAGGGTCTGCAGAGATCAGTGACAGGAGTACAGGGGTGGAGAGTCCGTGCAGATAATTCTGTGTCTGATTTGGCCTGAGAAAATGAATCAGCAGACAAGCCTGAAGCTACATAGACTGTAGAAGGAAAATCAAGAGCCCCAATATTGATCTGTTGAGCTTCTGACATAGAAGTAGATCCTAAGTGACAGTGCCACATAGACAGCTGGAGTCATAAGTCTGAATCCCAGGGGAGAATTGGTATCAAATATGCCTTGGGTATCCCTGCGCATAGGTGAGCAAGAGAGATCCCCAAGTGAGTTTGGGAGGAGGAGCAGGACAGAGAGAGAAGAGGGTGTGTTAGGAGAGGAGAGAGAAAAATGCAGAGGGAAGAGAGATCCTGGGGGCTCTGAGACACTCCAGTGTTTTAAGAGACAGTTGGAGAATCTTGAGAAACTGTGAAGCAAAGCCAGGAAGTATTGCAGACAAAATGAACATGCATAGCCCACAGTGCAAGAGGGAAGTAGGAAGTCTAACTTACTGAACGGTATAATTCCAGTAAATACCTGATTGTGCTTCCTTCCATGCAACCAATGCACAGAGTATCAGAGTTTCAAGCGCCCACATTTGCTTTCAGCCTTGATTAAATTATAGCTGCAGTGATGCCCAAGCCTCAGAAATGTCCCACGGGTGGTGGTGTGGCATTCAAAAGTTGAAGTAAATCCATATTTGGTGACTTATTTCATCTCCAGAGGAAAGGAAATGCATGTTTGTTTCTTCCACGATGAGATTGTTTTAACCCACAGATAAGAGTTAGCTGGCTTGTGGAGGGAGCTGGGCCATTTCACAAGGCATGTTTTTTATCCTCACAATAAACCCTCATTGTGTCATTTTTGCTAGGAGTTTGGGTGACACCTCAACACATTATCATCAATTCTACAACCATGGAATTATATTGGAACCCTCCAGAAAAGCCCAATGGCCTCATTTCTCAGTATCAGGTGAGGCATAATGGAAGCTTGCTTCTCGTGGGTGGCAGTGATGAGCAGAATTTCACTGATAAAACCCGGAACCCAACAGCAGGTGACAGAGGGAGACTTTGCAAATTACGCTATGCGCTTTCTAAGTTGTTCAACGCTGAGAAAGAATACCTTGCATTAAAAAGGTATCCAATTATTGCATTAATCTCTTTATTCATTAGCCATGCTGTAACAGATAAAATGCTAAATAGTTGTTAGTTTTCCACCTACATTAAATCCTTTTAACATATAAATAATTCATCCTCTATTTGACATGAAAGTATGAGAAATTTATATGTCCAACTTTAAAAATTGTCAAATGGTATTTAAAGCCTATGTTATTAAATGAGCAACTAATAAGATTGGGAGAATCTTAATCCCATCACCTACTATGTCCTGTCTCCCCTCCACTCACTGTGCTGTGTACAGGAGTCATCTTAGCCATACATTTGCAATTCATTCCCATTCATTTCTCAGCAGACACAAGATAAACCTTATGTCAACAGATGTTTCAGTGCAGAGAATAGAGAATAATTTAGTTTTATTGTGGAAAATAACAGGTCAATTTAAATATCTCTGCCTCTAAATGAATCTCCCTGAAATTCAACCCATTTAGAAATAGAAAAGACTAAATTGAATTTTCACAGCCCAGTAGCACACCCCAAGATGTTCCTGAAATTCTCAGGAAAACCCATGAATGACTACAGGGTTCAACATGGAGTTGGGAGACAACGATAACTATGCCAGACTCAATGACCAAGCTCATGGTAACATTGCTCATGGAAAAGGATTCAAAAAATTGCCACAAATTTAGAACAAAACAGCAGGTTAGGAAGTCACCAAACATTGTCACAGTATCTCAAAGAATGGCTGATTATAGGTGGCATTTCTTCAGGTAATTTCTTTGTAAATACAAATTAGAAGTGAGAACTGGAGGTGGCAGCAGTATGAGTGAGGATTACATTGTTCAGATGCCCATGTGGACCCCAGAAAACACCTGTTCCCCATGTGATGTCCCCACACTGGGCTTGATTCCATATCTGTAGCATGGCCAACACCAGGTAAAGAAATAAATGGAACCTCTCTCTCTCTCTCTCTCTCTCTCTCTCTCTCTCTCTCTCTCTCTCTCCTCTCTCTTGTGTGTGTGTGTGTGTGTGTGTGTGTGTGTGTGTTAGTTTGATGGAAACTAATAAGGGTGAAAATGTCACTTTATAGTAAAACGTAGCTTCCTCATAGATAAACATGAATGGGGTAGTCAAAACACACTTCTACACATGTAAGTCTGTGTGTGTGATTGTCAACATATATGAATATTAGTAACCCTTTGTTGCTGTGGTATAACACCACAAACAGAAACAACTTATGAATAAAAAGTTTACTTTGGATTATGGTTTTGAAGGAAGAGTCTATAATGTTAGAGGATACATGACAACAGGCATCTGGGGCAGGAAGTTGAGAGATCACAAGCTGAGAATGAACCAGTAGAGGGATATAACTATAATCCCTCAAAGCCCACCCCTAGTGGCATATCTTATCTAGCAAGGCTCCAACTCCTAAAGTTTCCAGAAATTCCCCCAAACAGCAACAACATCCAGGGATCAAGTATTCAAATACTTGAGTGTTTGGGGAAGTTTCTCATTCAAGCTATCACAATAAGTATTTCTACATGTATGTACATTTACAAGCATGCATATCTACCTATATCAATACATACATCTATCTGCCTCTCTATCAAAGAAGTACATTTTTGGAATTCAAAAATTCTAAAACCCCTGTCTTTTCAAACATATATATCTAAGGCAAGCCAGAGGTTATAATCACTCTGGGCATTCCTTTCCACAGGAACCCTGGGGTTGCCTCACTGGCCTAGAGTGTTTCTTTCTGCATGGCATCAGGGGACTTGGAAAGACACTGGCCTGTTCTAACTATGAGCTTACCATGACGAATGATGATAACTGCTGGATATTGCCTCTCTACTCAGTGAGCCTCCATTAGACCATTTAGTCGATGCCAAATGGCTTTGATGATTTAATGCATTATTACATTTTTATATAAGTGCAATCCTTGGGTAGAATCCTGACCTAAAAGGCACTATGGAGATTAAATGAAAGGCTGGACAGACCAGTGGGTAGAGTCCTTTCCATTCTCACACATGACCTGCTTAAATTCAGTGGGTCACAAAACAATGAGAAGGCATGGAAATGGGGAAGGAACTTGTATGGGGGAGAGGAGGGCAACAGCAGTGGGAAGAGGTCAAGAAAGCGAAAGAAGCATGAGAATGCCCAGAACTCATTATCTACATTTATGAAACTGTCAAAGGAAAATTCAACCAATAATATATACATGTAATACCTGATTGCTTTGTAAAACAGCTAATTACTAATAGAAACTATGGAATTTTCTAACTAGACTTTAATTAAAAACAAACAAACAACAACAACAAAAAGAACTTTTCCACAATTAGAAAGGAAAGCTATGCTATGCACTCTTAAAGATACATAAAGGTCCACTGTTAAACACATGTAACGTCAACCCTGTCTCCAAAGAAACACAACAGATGAAAATGTATAAAGCCCTTCTGATGTCAGAAGCTCTCATCAGGAAGACAGGCTTTTGTGTTATTGAAGTAGAATGTTCAGTAGATGTCTATTAGATTTGTTTGAGCCACAATGTCATTTGACTACAGTGTTTCTTTGTCCTTCTTTCTTCCTTTCTTTCTATCTGGATGAGCTGTTTGTTGGTGACAGTGGAATGCCGAAGTCACCCACCATCACTGTGCTGGTGTTAATCTGTGGTTTTAGATATAATAGTGTCTGTCTTGTGAATGTGTGTCTATAATTTTAATGTCCTCTTAGAGTGTTCTCTTGTTGAGTACCATGTGGTAATATTTGCTTTTTCCATTTTGAGCCTCAAGACAATTTCACAGATACTAGAATAGCAATGCCTGTTCACGTCTTAGTTCTTTTTGCTTAGAATCCTGCTATCTATCCTTTTACCCCAAGGTGGTGACCATCCTTGGTGGTGAGGTGTGTGTCCCAGAGGCAGCAAAAACATGGAATCTATTTGCTGGTCCAAACCTGTAGATCTGAGTGTTTCCCTTAGAGGATTAAGACCATTAATATTGAGAGTTGTTATTATTGAAAGGTTTGTATTCATTCTTGTCATTCTGTTGATTCTGTGGTGGTATCTTAGGCCCCTTCTGATCAATAGTCCTGATATCAGTATTTACATGTATCACTATTACAAAGGTTAAATAATGTCATTTATGTAACTGACACTTATCACCAGGGTTTATATTAATAGTTCTAGAGATATGAGTAATCTTTTAAATTTAACTTTAATAGCTTCAACATAATAATTTTAATAACTCATTTTTATTTATTTCCTGGGCCCAGGAAATGGTTCATCAGGTAAAGGCACTGGCCTAATTATGCAAGCCTAATGGTTTGAGTTTTATTCCCAGAGTCCACGTAAAAAACCTGATGCAGTAATGTACACCTATAATCCCAACACTCCTATGAGAGATAGAGGTCAGGGTAGGAGAGCTGGATAGAATATAGAACACAGCAGAATCAAGAGCCCTGCCTAGACAAAATGATAAGTGAGAACTATAGCTCTAAAGTTGTCCTCTGACCTCCATGGGCACACCATGACACATGACACATGCATGCACACACGTACATGCACACACACTTACCTTTAAAATGTATTTTCTCCAGCATTGCCTAAAAACTAATACCTTCAATTTCAAAATGCTGAAAGCACTTAGTACAATACATTGTTGAAATTTTTTGAGACGTTTCTCAAATTTCCTAGCACTGCGTTATTCTCTTCTTTGAATTCAACGTCACATTTTTTATACTTATGCATAATATTTTCATTAAGAAAAGTTGCATTATGAAACCCTGGCTTATAAAATGTAACAGTGGCTCTTTCCTATCTCAGGCTTGGTAGAAATTTCCATCCAGTCCAGACTAAGGGAAAATTAAGAATTGCATGCTAACTCTAACCATTTAACCAACTATTAACAAACTATAACTTCCAGACCTGTCAATACTTTAGATGCATAAAATTCATTAAGGAACATTTTATATATAGAAGGGTTAAACTTAAACATGATTTTTCTGGTGTGTGGAAGGGTTTCGAATTTGGGAATCATCAGGTGACTGTGCCCTGTGTGTTGTGTGCAGTTGATTCTGTCACAAAGCACCTAGTGATTTGGATAATGATGCGTTTTCCATCCTGAGTAGTCATAAACACATGTTTTAAGCAGAAGGAAAGCAAATTTGTTTCTCAAAAAGCTGTTTACAGAATTTTCTAGATATTCCCCCATATTCAGGAGTTTGGAATGATTACACCATAGACATCGCAAGTAAAGAGTCCACATCTGTGGTTTCTTTAGAACCCCTTTTAATCTTATTCAAAAGCAAATCTACAGACCAAGGATTCTTGGTTAGAATCCTGCCGAAAGCCCTGGGTTCCATCTCTAAGAATCACTTGAACCAGACATGGTGCACACCTATACTTCTAGTGCTCTAGAGGAAGAAGAAGGAGGATCAGAAGTTCAAGGTCGTCCTCAGCTGTGCAGGAAGCTGGAAGCCTGACTGGGCTACGTGAGACTCTGTCCATAAAGAAAAACACAAATTCTCCACTTCAGGCTCATGGGGAAAAAATTCTCTTGATGTTCTGGGCAAGAAATGTAGGATGGTTTGTTTGGTGGTTGTTTTAAAATGGTCCCACTTGTCTCAAATGCACCACCAAGTTTAGCAGCTCTGACTGTCTCACACTGACCCAAAGTGTTCCTGAAGAGAGAAATTGGTGGCTTTCTCTTGAATGTACAAAGTCAAAACACTGAATTAGTTGATTTCTTTTCACCTGCATTTTGTGGGGATCAATATGAACAGAATAACCTCAGGCAGGTAAGTTGCTGGGAGCAAATAGTCTATGTAGTTGCTTGGCAACAGAAGAATTACCTAGGTAATTAACTGTATTTCAGGTTTTCAAATTAGTTTTCCAATGCTATCGATCAACTACATCTTAGATCGTGTCAATAAATCTGCTGGTAAAAGGAGTGTGAACACCCAAGGGTAAGGTGACTGTGGTAGTGAAAGCTGATCTCATAGATGCATGTTTCTTAAATCCTACTATGTGCCAGGCCTCAGTTAATTATTGTGCAAACACTAAGAGGTGAGTCCCCATACTAGGAACTGGAACTGTGCAATAATAGTATCATGTGCTCAAGTCAGCAGGCATTGCCAGGATTCAAACATGAATCTGTTTAACTGCTGCCTTTGAGAAGTGACACCTTCTTGCCTTTGCTTTAACTCTTCAAAGCTTTGCTGTTTTTCCTTTGCTTTAATTCTTCAACCCAAAGCTTTGCCTTCCCCCCTTACAGGAAGTCTTACAAATGCATGAGAAATGCACTCTGCTTTGTGCAGTGGCAGCCAAGGGGTCCAGGGGATAGGGCTAGTTGTTAGTTAAAACCAAATAGTTCTGGAAGGATGGTGTTTGGCTGGGCAAGTCCAGAGCAAGAGAATTAATTTGGAAAGGGTTAAGGGCAAGAGCCATCAAGCTAAAGTATGTGGGTGAAGCAGAAGACTGCCTGCCTAGCTCAGAGTCCAGAAGGAATAGTCAGGCCTCAGTAAGCAAGGGCAGGAGGATCCAGTTGGGTGAGAACAGGAGTGGTTGAAAAATGTCTCACCTACCCATGCAGAGATCAGGCAAAGACTGGTTTACAGCCCTGCTCAATATTCTATGTTCTAGGTAAAGCTGAGTCCATTTACCCCCTAGTTACCTGACAAATGTCAGTAGACATAATTCCAGAACATTCAGACCTCTAAAACATTAAGATGCCTGCTCTTTGTGTGGTGGGTGATAGACATCAACATATGCAACAAGATGTTTGCTGACTTAATAGAAAAAATGAGGAATAGACTCCTACAACTTGCCATGCAGGAAATACAAACTTTCCATGACCTAAGTAAAAGTATCCATACACTTGATTTTCTGTTAAAGAACACCACTCTCTCTGTGGATTCTCAATACCACACACACACACACACACACACACACACACACACACACACACACACACACACACACACCACTGAGAAAGAGACTGGCTTTAAAGAGAAATATACATATACATGAGCATTCCAAAGACCATTGCTATTGTCTGGTGGCTGCATAGTTTTTTATCTTTTAGAAAAGAAGCTCACAGAGTGGAATAAGCCCCACTATTTAGTTTCCCTGTGGCCGTGGGCAGCCTACATAGGTGCCAAAACTCAGGCTCTGCCTTTGTAAAAAGGGAAGGGGCTAGAGAGAGATGGTTCTGTGGTTAAAAAAAAAAAAAAAGCCAGTACTGCTCTCTCAAAAGGCCAGATTTCAATTAAGTTCCCAAGATCCACTCAAGCAGCTCCTAACTGCTGTAACTTTAGCTCTGACACCCTCCTGTGACTTCCATGGGCATCTGTACTCAATGGCAGACATACATATACATGTAATTTAAAATAAAGTGCCAAACAGAGAGTTCATTGATTAGAGAGCACAGGCTCTTCCAGATTACACAAGCTCCATTCCCAGCACCTCCATAGTTGCTCACAACTGCCTATAACTCAAGCCCCATGGAATCCAACACCCTCTTCTCTTCTGGTTTCTAGGGACACTGCATGAACATAAAGTACAGACATGCACATAAGCAAAACACCCATACACAGAAAACTAAATGAAAAAATTGCATAGGATGTGCATAAATCTTTTGTTAAGGGGGAGGGACTCACAATAGTAACTTACCTTCCATTGCTGAGATGTAAATATTCAAAACCATGTGGGAAAACATTCTGAAAAGATACTAGCCGGTTATTGTCCAGATTAGAGGCAAGAGGGGCCAGGTTAGTGTCCTCCTAAAGTGTCTCTTACCTCATATAAGTTGGATCATGACAGATCCAAATGAAAGAAACCAAAGATGTATGCAACCTTAACAGGTGAAAAATGATAGACAATTGAGAAGCAAAGATTTCAGAGAACATAAACCGTTTACCCAGGGAAAGAACAGAGCAGCCTGTCCTACTGTTTAAAACCCAAACATTCAAAATTATTTAAACTCGGCAGATAATAATGAATCATTGTAATTTATCAAGATGATGGCTATATTTTGAACTATCCACCCCTTAATCATGTCCTAATTAACAATACCACCGCATTCGGCGAGCACTTTTTCTCACTCAGGATGTTGAGTTATTTAAGGCATAATATTGAAATCCTGGCACTTTCTCTTGCCCATTTATCTTTTAGTCCATTAAAGAAAAGAATTGGCAACCATGCTTCTGCTGGGAAATCATTTTAATTAATCCTATGTGGGCACATAAATACTTTTTATTAATCACGTTTTGATGAAAGGTTAGTTAGCCACAATATGGGCCATCTATAGCTATGGGACACCCCAGTGGGTGTAAAGTTAAAGTCTTAGTTGTGGTGAATGGGGCTGGATGCTATCTGTTTGAAAACAAACTTCACATCAACTTTTATAAGAAGTTCACCTTGCACTAATTTGGATGATTGGACATTGGCTATTGTTTTGGTTTACACTGTTGAGTATAGTAACCAGATAACAAGGATTGAGAAGCTTCAAAAGAAAAGATGAAACCTGGGTCATGATTTATGTTTCATCTGCATTATTAATAAGTAAATGTATCTTGCATTATTGAGTCTTACTATGAGCTAGGCATTTTGTTAACATAAACACTCCTCTTAGTAACTATAACTTCATGTCTCATTCCTGTTTTCTACATTTGTTTGAGGTTTTTTTTCTTTGTTGTGTGTGTGTGTGTGTGTGTGTGTGTGTGTGTGTGTGTGTGTGTGTGTGGATAGTACCTCACTACATTGTCAAGGCAAACCTCACACTTGCAGTAATCCCTCTGTCTCAGCTTCACAAAGGTATGGAGCTACAGGTGTAGGTTGCCATACCAACCTATTTCCCATAGTGAGCAAAGTTGATGTACGTTTTTTAAACTGTGACTTTCTCTAGGTTATTTATTTCACAGCTATCAGAAGCAACCTACATGGGCTCTATTGTCCCATGAAGTTTCTTTTTAACTATTTGATTTGTAAGTGTTTTAAATTTAGCACATACTCGCTGTACTGAATAATGAGTTTAGCTGTTACATTTTCCTATGTGTCTGTCAGTCCTTTGCCATCATCCCTCCCCTCATTTCCTTCCCTCTTCCCTACAATGCCAGCTGACCACCTCCTTCTGTCCAAACATTCATTGTCTAGTTTGCTGTCATATGTGTATGTGTGCATGTGTGTGTGTATGCATATTGTTAGAATCCACATTTTATTTTTCTACCTAATATATATAGAAAATAATTTTATCATTTCTGTAATCTAGCTCAAAATTTGAAAAATAATTTTGATATAGGTACAGCATATGTGAATGGCCATAGTATAATTGTAGGGCAGTCCAGCAAACAGTCCAGCGGAGGTCATTTCACCTATAGCCCCAAACCTCAAATGCCTCAAATGGGCAGACTGATTCTTGTATGCACTTAAGCAACAAGAATACATTTATGGTGCCCACTCATGGGTGTGGCAGGATGCAGGACACTGAATCATGCTGATAGGCAATAAGAAGATGTGACATCATTCCTCCCCTGGGGAACCCCGCAATCTGTGCAGTGAGCAAAGGCTGCAGAATGTTGCTATCAGCCTAGGTCTAAATCCTCTTCAGTCATCAAAGAAGGGAAGGAAGCCCGCTTCACTTTTCAACCCCCACCCCACCCCAAAAAAGGACATAATGGAGACAGCCCTGCCAACGTGGAGGAGGATGACAGCCAGTGTGGTAGAGACACTGTTCTGAGTGTAAGCTGTCTTTTGAAGCAAACACTGCTATCAAACTGAATCAACATGATATACATACATACATACATACATACATACATACATACATACATGTCTTAGAATTGTTACTGCTCCTGATGCTTAAAAGGAGGATTTTAAAAGGGTTTATATGATTGACTTGTCCCATTGTAAAGTACGCACCTGCTGTGAAATGAAGCCACAAAGAGAAAAAAAAGTTGAATAATTTAACTTTTTTATTTGTAAAGATAATCAGGGTTTTTCTGATTACATCTTAACTTCATAAATGTTAAATAACCTATCAGCATCTAGTTGTTGTAAATTATGAAAAGGAGCGCTGCCAGGAATATTAACCAATACAATCCTTGTTCTTCAGAGAACAAGGAAATGTGTTAT
Organism: Cricetiscus sungorus; assembly: GCA_030556225.1. Taxonomy (NCBI): domain Eukaryota; kingdom Metazoa; phylum Chordata; class Mammalia; order Rodentia; family Cricetidae; genus Cricetiscus; species Cricetiscus sungorus. Next base: position 5,777,317 of record JANBXA010000730.1, on the reverse strand, counting down.
GGCAGCCTGTCACTGTGCGACTGCTAACTCTGACACCAAATAACAAAACTGCCATTTGCACTTAGGGTAGATTGGTTCACACGCATTTCCGAGGCTCCTTGTGCTCTGACAGGAATTTATGAACTTGGGAACTAACCAAGTCGTGAGGCTCCCCAGCTGATTCCAACAAATATGCCCATTTCGTTTCATTTAATCATCAGGATATACCAGAGGGTTCCATCGTCTCCGACTCATTGCAGATGGCACGGGGTTTCAGGGACAGTGCAGACTGTGTGTCACTGCCCTGCAAAGTGATGGCAGTGGTGGGACCTTCTTTTCTAAGTGTTTGTCAGTGTTTGATATGTCCACAGTTTAGAGGTGCATTTTCTGTTCCAACACCTCATAGGTGTGTGTAAGGGGCCCTCGTTGCCCATTAACTGCGAGGTGAAAAATACGTTTCCCGGGTTCATGCTGTGGCTAGCCATGCTCAAACCCAGATCAATATTGTGTCCATATCTGAAACATAGTAGAAATGCAATCTTGCACCCTGGCCCCGCTGGGAGCCCTGTCATTTTTGAGCAGAGAAGTTGAAGGATGCAGGGCCTGTAAGCAGTCTGCTATAGGTACTAACTGAAGACAAAGAAACTGATTTCAGACACTTTGGGTAGGGGACCACTAGAAATTACCACCAAAGATGAATGACAGATTATTTTCACAACACAACTTGATCATGTACAAATGTACACTTAAAAAGTCATACAGGGAGATGGTGTCAGGACAGTCACTTGCATAAATGAGACAGTCATATTTTTTTGGAATAGTGGCCTTTTGTGAAAGGGTTTTAGAAGTGTTGAGGGCACCTGAGAGCATAGTTACAATGTGTTATTATAGCTTTATTGCGTTTCTTTTTATCCATTCTATCTTCTGTAGAGATGGGGGTTTTAGCAATTTCTACCATGTGGGAATTACTAGAATACTGGGTGTGTGTTTTCTTACAAATGTGGAACCCTATGGCCATTGGTGTCATCACTCTACAGCTGTCATTGAGGTGACTGGGTGTGTGGTGGTGGCTGGGGAAATAAGGGCAGAAAGGATCTGATCCTATTCCTGTGTACAGTTTATGTAGTTCAGTAGCATGGGAGGATATTTTGGATAAGTGTGTTTCCCAGGCTCTTCCACACAATCTACCCAAAGACTGAAAGAAACAGAAAGGACATGTCATTCTTAGGCATCAGCTTCAAGCAATGGCCATGCGTTTACAGTTTCCTAGTCTCGCATTTTATTGTCTAATCCATGCAAATGGCATCATTATATTTGCCTTGAGTCCCGTAGTTTATCATGTTGGAGGGCATTTGCTACAAATCTGCATCATTAAAAAGAGATGTGTTGTTATATTCCTGGTAGGAGGAAAACCCAAGTGAGTCAACGGAAGTAACAGGCTCAGTGTCCAGGTCATCGTTCTCACCTCATTGTGTCATACATGACCGACAGCAGCCTCCCTCCCATTGACTACAGACTACATCAGGATAATAAGAAGGTAGACTCCAATGTGACTTGGAATGATGAGGTGCCCAAAATACTCCTGATGGAAATTTCCGTAAACACATATCCATGTTTAAAGGTCAAATTGCTGACTAGAAGGGTCCCTAGTTCATTCTTCTATCATCTCTACTACACAAACACAAAGTGCTCACTGTAGGATGTTTTAAAGGGTGGGGAGCCCAATGGCACAGTCCTTTAATATATTACTCAGGTCCCCCTCACTAGTTAATGAACTGAGAGTCTCAAATGGTCTGCATAATCAATTCCTTCCTCCAAACCTCAAACTTGATTTTAATTACAGCAGCTTGCTGGGAACACTAAAAATGTTCCTGGTTTCATCTGGCAGTTGAGAATTAGGCCTTGGAGAACATATTCTAGCTAAGTCCATAGAAAAATGTGAACCTATCTAAAACTTTGATCTTATGATAATTTTTTATCCTCTCATGAAAAGAAATAATGTAGTTAGATATCCACCCCATCCGCACCTGTAGCACTGACCACACCCAGGTACAGACGTAGGTCTGGTGTTTCTGACCCCAGATCACTCTCTTCTTGGTCGGGTTGCTGAGAACATCCGTGTGACAGCCATGGAACGGGAACCCGCAGTAGCCAACTGTTTCATGTGTAAGTGAATTCTCCCCAAATAAACCTCACTTAACTAATACTAAGTCCAGGGAATCTTGATTCCCATGCATTAAAGTAATACAGACTTTACTATTGTGACACTGAGCAGAAGTTTTACAGGCCAAGTGTTTGTTCTATGCCTGGAATGTATTGTTCATGGTGAATTCATTTCAAGCCAGCAAGGAGAGTTTAAACTTAAGTTATTCTCTGAGTTTCTCATGACCAATTCTTTCCAATACAAGAGTACTTCAACATGAATTTCTTCTGCAATTTTATGTGTGGTTCATTCTGAAGCAGCTTCTGCTTCTCACGTTTTAGCCTTGCAAAAGCTTTCATGACTTCACCATTTCTCTAAACTCAGACATTTTAAGCAGAAGAACTCAAAGCCAGTTTTTTTTTATGAACAAGGAAAAGTGAGATTCTACTAATTTCACTGGTTCAGACAGGAAAATTATGTGTTTCTATAGTTCTACAAATCAAAGGAATATTCCAGAAAGTTCTGTGTTTGCCCTTATCTTTGAGTATTCTTTGATATCAGGCTACATGTGTCCAGGATGTGTGAGTCTCAGATAGGAAACTTGGTCTTTAGAATGTAAAAGCTCTCTCTAATTTTCATGTTCTGTTAATGGTTGTTTGATGGGGTCAAAACTGGTCTATTTGTCTACACAGCTTTGCCCAGCCCAGCCAAGCCCTGTTGTTTCCCTGTCCTGTTGGCTTAGTCTAAGATTCTGCATCCACAGATTACAAATAGAAGCGTGGTTAGGCAGCCAGACAACATTGCCATTACCCACAGCAGGCTAATGTGCAATCCAGAACAAGAGATTTTAACTTTACTGAGACCTAATTTTCTTGTATTTAAGCGGAGGCTGGGGGCTCAGCATTTAAGAGTATTTGCTACTCTTTCTGAGGAGCCTGGTTCAGTTCCAAGCTCCTATATCTGGCAGCTCACAACTGCCTGTAACTCCAGATTCAATAAGATCGGAGGCCCTTTCCTGGCCCCCATGGGAGCTGCACACATAATACACATTCATTCAGGGAATCACGTTAAAAAAAAATCTTTAATAGAGGGATGTTACCATCCTCTTGAAATCCAATTCATTCACTTAATCACCTGACACATTACTGAGCTACTTTGTATTATGTGAAGCACATTCAAAAAAAATAACAGTTTATAAACTTTTGAAATTAGTGTTCTGTTATTAAGGGAGAACAGCTGCCCTCTGCGACAACACAGGCTGGTGCTCAGTCTGGGTTGTCAGGTTCTGCCCAATCAAGCAGATTTCTAAAAGAGACCATGGACACTGAGCATAGGTGGTGCACACCTTTAATCCAAGCACCCAAAAAGCAGAGGCAGGCAGATCTCTGTGAGTTCAAGGCCAGCATGGTCTACAGATCCAGTTTCAGGATAGCCAAAGCTACACAAAGAAACCCTGTCTAAAAAAAAAAAGAAAAAAGAAAAGAAATGAACAAAAAAGAAACAGAATCCTCTAAAACAAGATCACAGGACAGACCCGATAGTGTGGACCATCTTCCCAGTGTGTTTGCATCTGCAGTACACACAGCCCTGAGCCCCTCAGGTGACTGTCAGCTCCTCTCAGTCTGTTGTACAGTTGCACAAGCCGAGATGCCCATCCTTCTGTGCACCACACTTCTTATGTGTCGCCAGGTCCTGTGATGTTCACTCTGTGGCTTTGACTATAGATTTCTGTGCTTCAATTGTAATGACAGACTAACTGATATGTGACATGTAAGTACTCCCATAAATGTCCCCGACTCCCCAGTCAGTGAGATAATTTAGCTGGAGCCTCTATTAATGGCCTTCACTCAAAGCTCATATCCTTGTGTTTAAAAAGTGTATGTTTCTTCATGAGCAAATAAAAGTTAACAGGCATTTAATTACAGGAATAGATTGTGAATAGATTAATTTTTTTTCTTTTAAAAAGAAAAAAAACTACTTTCTTTGAAAAGTGCTGGTGAAAAATGACAGTTATTGAACCTAAATTTCATATGTATTTAAAGCCCATAAGTCTCGCTGACAGAGTGGTCTGTCCTAGCTCAATAATTAATGCTCTGAGGATTCTCCAGGTAGACTGTGATTTGGATATTTTATGGGCTATTATGTCAAAGATCTATGTCAGACTAGATGCTTACACAATGCTTCACAGAAGAATTATTGTCACAAGCAAACTGGGGTTGTTTTCTTTATATATATAATGTACTTTAAGTAAACCTAAGGAAAATATGATACCCTCCTTAATTGCCTCATACTTTAAGTGACAGGTGCCTTCATTTTTATTTACCAGTAGAGTGTATTTTCGAATATGACTATTATGAATGTTTAAACAGCTCTTGCCTTTGGAGTGTACGCTACAGTATTTTGCAACTTATGTTTGGTGAAACTTCAATGCTAACCCAAGCCATCCCTTACCTTTCAGTGATAACCTTGTATGTGTGCATAGTTCGTAAGAGGCAGCATTATTGACCATCCTACATGATGCATTTCTGTGTCTTCTTCCCATTTTTCTCCCTCTCTTTTGGCCTTCTCTGTTGGACACCCTCAATCTGCCCATCTGAAAAACTTGGCTCCATCCACACAGTATGAAATAAGGATACAAGTCTGCCAAAATTGTAACTGTCTTTCAGACACTTGACCCCAGTTTGTTTGGAAAAGTATCCTTTTCTTAAAAAGGAACTTTTTTTTTTCTCAGTTGAAATACAAAGAATAATGTTTAATTTCTAATTTGCAGTAGACTATTTGCCCAGAAAATTCAGCCTGGCATCCAATGAAGCACTGGACATCTTTGCGCCTTACATCATGAATATTTAAATAAATGAAAAGGAGGGCTTTGTGAAGCCTTGCTTTATAAGACCTTTGAAAAGAAAATGCATAGCCCACACAAAGAGGCTACTGACACTGTAAAACAAAACAGATTCTAGACTAAATTTCATAGAAAATGTGTTAAGCTTTATTTAAAAATTTTCAGGAGGGAGAAGTTATTCAAGAGTTGAATTGCAAGCTGAGCATTAAAGGCACATACCTTTAATCCCAGCACTCACAAGGCAGAGGCAGACAGATTTCTGAGTTCAGAGCCAGCCTGGTCTATAGGGCAAGCACCAGGACATCCAGAGCTACACAGAGAAACCCTGTCTTCAAAGCAAACAAAACAAAACAAAAAAAGGGGGAAGAAGTTGAATTGTATACAATTGAATCTACCTGTGTGATGATGTTTTCTTAGACCTAGTGCCATGAGCCTGGGGTCTGTGCCTTAGGCTATGGCCTGGTGGAGCATCAACTATGCTATCTTGGACAGAATGTGACCAGCCCTTTTCCTCTCTAGTGGAGAATTGAAGAGACATAAACTGGTATTCAGAAGAAGACATGGAATCCAGAGAGCATATTATGCATTCATTATTTATCTCTGCTATACATTTAAAGCAGACGTAGGAGGCCAGGCATGATGGTGCATACCTTTTATCTCAACACTAGGAGGTTGAAGCAGGTAGATCTCTGTGATTTCAAGGACAACTGGTCTACCTAGCAAATTTCAGGATAGCCTGGGCTACATAGAAAGCCCCTGTCTCAAATAAACAGATGTAGATGTGCATGAGTGCACAGCCTGTATATGGAAAATAATGCCTGCTTGCAAAGTAAGATGTAATTCACACAGATAATAGTCTCTGTTCCACATGAAATTGGTTGGACTCCTACATTCCTGGTCTCAGCACCCTAGACTTGGTTCAGTTTTCAAAACTGGTCTTGATGATTCATACCAAAAATCCTGTCTATTTGCTAATTCTACCCTACAAACCACAGTTTGTTTGAAGGGTTTTACTTTCCCTGATTCAGCATGGAAATAGCTTCCAGGTGATACTCTCTTGGTTTAAGGGGAAAATTGACTTCTTATCTCCAGGTCACTGGAGCTAGGCTAAGGATATTGAACAGACTTAGAGTTACTTCTTCAATGTCTGTGTGTTTGAACAACAGTAGTTAGTTTAATATATTAACTAACCATGGAATTCAAACATTAAAATACATTGCAGAAACTGGGTCAGCCAAGTGTATGGTGTCTTGCCCACGCCATATGAATAGATGGTTACTGAATGAACCATCTAAAACTGATAATGTTCAATTTTAATGCCCAAATCCTATGGGTACCCATAGGACCAAACTAAAATATGTATGCAATGTATTCAGATAGATTATTTTTATGGCACTGTTACCCTCCTGTATGGCTATGTGGCACTTTGCCTTACTGGACAAATTCCTAAGCCCTGGGTTCCTTTTCTAGGAGGTTGTGGAGTTAGTAGTAGGATATATGTGAGAATGAAGAAAGCAGCCCAAGAGGGTCTAAGTTTCCCTCTTCTGAAGGCTCTGGGGCCATATTGATAGAGGTTAAATGGATGCTGCCTAAAAGACCCAGTGGAGTCATCACCAGCTATGTCCTTCACAGGTGAGAGGTTCATGGTTGGGCCATGCTTGCCAACCCTGAGCTGTAGAATCACATGCATACTTTACTTGCACAGGGGACAGAAGTATATTCCTGTGCTTTGAAGCACTTACTTACCCGTGAGGCCTGAGTTGGAAGCTGTGAACTCTGACACATCACCCAAGGACCAGGGCCCACTACTACTGTGCAACCTTTTGTTGCATTCTCTTTGACAGCTGAGACCCTGGAGACCTTGATTTTTACCTTCGTGACTCCTCCCCTAAGTGTTTCTGTTTTTGTTTCTCATTTTGTTCATTCTTTTGTTTGCTTCTTTGTATTTGTGCAATTCTAGGGATCAAAACCAGGGCCTCATGCTTGCTAAGCAGGTGTCCTACCACCAAGTTCAAGCCACAGCCCTCCCATTCATCTCAAATGCCTCTTTTCTTCGTTGGCTAATGGTATATTTACAGGTTTTTCTCCTCATCGTGTGCAGAATTTATTATATGGATCTCCCTTGTCAAGGAAATAAAAGCAGGAAAAGGGGGAGTAGAGAAAGCACAAAGGAAATAATAGAGGAAAGATAGGGTGTGGTGGAGGGGAGGATGAGTAAGCAAAGAAGAGATAGAAAGGGCAAGAAGTAGGAGGGGGGAGCTGAAAGCAAAACAGGTCAGAAGCAACGATCCTGTGTGCTTGGCATAGTGGCAGAAAACACAGGTGTGGCAGGCAGGCAGATTCACACGTGAAACCCCACTCCAAAAGTCACACGGGCACAGCACTCTTCCAGCATGCCTCACCTGCTGCTCTCATACCTTGTTGGTCCCTCCAGCTTTCCTTCTCTCCAGCTTTCCACACTGTTCTTTGTTTGGTCCATGTAGCATACACCTTCAGCAACAGTTACTACAGGCATTAGAATCCTTTAATTCAGATCCTTCAACAACCAGCTGTAGGAGAAACAAACGTGAAAGTAGAAACTATGGCTGCATTTCTGGTTATGTAAATGGCATTACCCAAAACGAGCAAGCTCAACTTCTCAGCAGTCATTAATTTGAAGAGAAATATTTCTGATTGAAATACACATAGGTGTATAAAAATGGCTGATGTAAATTTGCATTTTACACTAAGCACTGTGATGTAGAATCTGAGGCACCCAGCCTCCAGAGAAGCTTTCTTTCAATTACTTACTGCTAATTGCATGGGAAAGGTGCATCCCATTCTGTTCCGAATGAAGGGAAGTAGGTGGCTGTTGGACAGCAGCGTGTGGCTTCACTCTATTGGTTTTGTAAACAAAGCTCGTGATTACAGTGACTATCCCATAGCAGCTCCAGCAAAGGAAAACAGGAAATGGAATGCAGAAAGACCGCTTCAATGAAAAATACTGTAAATTGAATTTGACAGCATTTGATGGCATTTGATTATTCTAGTCACAGCCAAACAATGATATAAAGAGTAATATGAAACAGAATGTGTTACTGCCTAGCAGACTCCAACGCAATAAACCTTCCCCCAGTGTGACACAATCACTTCACCATCATAATTGTAGCCTGTTTGATACCTCTGAGTACAGCGGAAGGGCACTGACTGACATAGATACATTTTGTTTTTTATTTAAAGTGAAATGAGAATGGCGCACTGGGGCTCCAGATACAATCGTTATATTCACCTACCTAGGCATGAATCACTTGGCAGTTATCCCAGCTGAAGTTTAAATGTGCTTAGACAACAACAATATCAAATTTTTCTTAGATAGCTGCAGAAAAAAAAATCAGAAATTTGTAAGGACAGAAATAGCATGTAGACACACGGTTCTTTTTCATCCTATGACTACATAGGACCCTTACCGTGGCTACAGCTCAAGCCTGCCGCACTTTTGAGGCGGTAACACTGTATAATTCCTACTCCATCATTTGCCTGCTTTCTTCTGTCACCAAAGGAAATGCATTTCCCTCAAACCAAAGACAAGGCTTGGCCCATGCAGATATACTCATTAAATTACGGGAAACCAATGTGCCGATCTCATTCTGAAAATGCTTCTGCCAGTTCTCACTGGTCTCATCCCCCAAACTACTTGCCCCCATTGTAATTCTCTTTTGTTGTTTTAATATTACTTCTACATATCTTGCTGTTAAAAAAATTAACCCAGTGCCTCCCTTAATAAGGAGGTAAGGTGTTTATGACCCCCAAAACAAAGCAAAATAGTTCATGTGTCACTTACTTTTCTCATTATTGGAACAAAATACTCAACAGAAGTGACTCGGAGAAGAAAAGAATTATTTCAGCTCACATTTTCATGACTGGGAAGGAATGACATTGTTCAAGGCAGACAAAGTGGCTTCCATCCACAACATTTGGAACATGGAGTGGTTTATTCATGTCTCAGTGGACCAGGAGGCAGAAAGCACAAGGGAACGGCAGAAGCTGAGCCCACCCACAGCCTTCTCCTAAGTCTGTGTCTCTGCCAACTATGCCCCATATCCCAAAAGTCCCCCAGCCTCTCGAAACAGTGCCCTCAACTGAAGGCCAGGTGTCCAAATGCCTGAGTCTGTGAGGGATGTTCCACACTTAAACCATTAAAACCTATTAGTAAGAAGACTGTCTCACCTGAAGTTCCCAGTTACATAGGTTGCTTTCTTGACTCCATGAAAGTCATAATGGAAGTTTTCTGTGTTTTCATAAATAACAAGTAAGGTTAGGTTAGTGTTTTGTAACTCATCTATTGGCAAGATATAGGCAAAGCCAGCTTGAATGTTCACATCTTCTTCAAAGAGAAGTCAGTTCATATAAAGATTCCCCAGCCTGGTATAGTGGCACACGCTTTTAATCCCAGTACCTGGAAGGCAGAGGCAAGTGGATCTCTGTGAGTTTGAGACCAGCCTGGTCTACAGAGCTAGTTCCAGCACAGCCAGAGCTACACAATGAGACCCTGCCTTGCAAAAAACAAAGAAAACAGTTTCTCTACAGTATTTCATGAATTATTAATCTGATATACCATCTATTCAAATTTTATTATTTAGTCCATTTTTAGAAACACACACACACACATACATATATATATATATATATATATATATATATATACACATATGTGTATATACATCTACAAACATATATGGACTCATACACACACACACACACACACACACACACACACCACATGCACACACAGGCATGCACACTATAGTAGATATATCTTAATTAAACTGGCAGTGGTTTTAGGTGTGAACAGAATAAGAAAATGTCCCAACACTAAAGGCCAGAATTGAAGCAGCTGTCATGTTTGGAAGAAACTTAAATCACTGGAATGTTCGAAATTTTTTAGTGGAAGACTTTAAGACGCCAGGCTGACCAATTTAGGTGTTGTTATTTTGTGTAGGTTTTATTGCTGTGGTGTGTGTGTGTGTGTGTGTGTGTGTGTGTGTGTGTGTGTGTGTGTGTACAATGAACATAGAGAAACATAAAAGAAAAGTTTGATCATGAAAATAGTACGGTATCAGTGATGAAATGATCAGTCTTTTGCTACTTCCTGATCATGGTAGGGTGGTTTCTTGGGTGAGTCACCTGTAAAGTTACGCAAAATTGGGCTCAAGTATGTAGAGGGTAATTAACCTCTGCAAGTTTTATAAGAAATAGTGAGATGGTACTTATAAAAAGCTGTGTTAAATACAAAGCAGCAAAAACAGGAAGACAGAGCTGGAAGTTGTGGATATTTATTGAAGAAAAACAAAGATTCTTAGTGACAAAAGAAGTGCCTACCATGTCTGTTTTCCTTTAAGAAAATTAATTTTTCTTTACACTTACATGTAAAAGAAAAGTGTCTAGATTATTAGGCACCAAAATAATGGCAATGGTGCTTATCTCAAGTGGTGGGTATGATGAGTCTTTTAAATCCTCCTGTTGTTCATCTATTATTGCCTTGTTTTTATACTCAACTTGTTCTATGGAATGGTAAAGGCAGTAACTATGAATCCAAATGCAATCTACCATCACGTTCTCTACCCCATTCGGTAGACACCATCACTTCCTGTAGCAATCAAGGTGTAATAAGAAAGAAAAGAATGCCCAGTTACCTTTAACAAGAGGAATTCAATGTAAATAGCCATGCAGGATAAATGTGTTAATTGAGTAACTGAAAAGATGAGAAGAAAACTCCAGGATAGCGTAAGTGGCAACTGTTCAAAAGCTGGGCACCCTGAGGGCTGAAGGAACAAAGGAAGTGGACAGAACTATTAAAACAGAGAAACCCAGGGGAGAACTCTAGGCAACTGGGTCTCTGAATTCCTAGGAGGGTGTTTCTGGCATTGGCTCTTTAGGGAGGAAACAGTAAGTCTGTTTTCTCACATTAGACAAACTTTATATTCCTCTTAAGTGGGAGATCCCTTGCTGCCAAGATGCCCACAGTAACAGCTACTAAAGAAAACAAGTAAGAAGAGGATCAGTTCCCCCTTCACCGTGACTTCCTGGTCACCCTCTGGTGCCCACTGTCATCAGATCCCAACACCAAGCTCCCTGATAAAGCAGAAATGGAGATCTCAAGGTCTAGGCTATGTAGTAACTATATTTAAAATATTTAAAGAGGACATTCTATACATAAAATGAGAATAAGCAGCTGATAAAAAAACCTATACTTCCCAGATTCAGATTTATCTTTGTTCTCAGCATAGTATTAGGCAACATTAAATCACCTATCTTTGAAATAGAATTCCCCAAACAAGCTCTAAGAAATGAACAGCAGTGTGGCTGTCCAGAGAGTGCTGAATGTGCAGCCTGTACATACATGCTAGTCTGAAGGAACAGGGCCACTCCCACAAACTGTTGATGTCCAGGAACTGGGAAGAAAATGTGCTTGCTCAGCCTCTCCTCTGGGTGCGTCCAGACAAAATGGGAGTCTGAGTTTTAACGCCACACTTGGGATGCAACTTAGTCTTCTCTAATATTCATTTATTAAGTAATCAATAGTAAGAGATTCTTCACCAGGCAACATTCTTTCATTGTTTTGATGAGTAAACTTGAAGTCACCATCATACTGCATCTCTAAAATACTGTCGATCCATCAGGCAGTGGTTTGTTTAATTAATATCAGTTTTATGAAAACCATGGCTACATCTCAATTTGGTAATTCATGAGATGTTTAATAAAAACTAATTGAATTATTGTAGCAAGTCTAAAGTAAGACAAAAATAGAAACTAACTTTCCCATAGGACTTTGATAGGTTTGCATCATATCCATAGCAGATACAATCTTAGAATACTGACCAGAGCCCATGGCTGTAAGCCCTGGATTCTCATAGAGCTGACCCCTCTCCATTATACACCCAGGACTGGAGACATACATGCAGCAGGCACCAGGGCCAAATTTGGCACACCTACTTGAAGTGTAGAATCTGGCCCATGAGTGGTAGCGGGTCAGAACAAAACTGCAGGTCAGTGAGGTGGACCTATGGCCTCCCTAGATTGTCATTGCTCATCCTTGCTTCACAGTGATTTATCAGCTGGAGCAGCATCAGCTTTCCAGCACCAAAGACTTTCCATACCCTGCTCCTACTTTGTGTGAGATACTGTCATCTGCTTTGTCTTAATCACCCTTTGAGTTTTGATGGGGCCAGTTAATCTGATATGGCAGCATGTGTGTTCCCTGGTGTCTGAAGAGGGTGTTAATTAAAGACTTCTAACAGCCTGGAAAATATTGATTTATTCAACACTCTTTTCCACCAGAGACCGAACTAGAAGAGAAGAGCCCCGCTTTTCACTATCTTCTTCCTCAGCCTAGCTCTCTACCCCAACACAATTGGATACAAGAATTGATAAAGATAAGGTCAAAAGGCAAGAAAAATACCATGAAATTATGTAACTTTTAGCCACTCTTGTGAAAAGCAAATGCTTGAACCCTTCACAGACTTGGACACTGGGAATATGGAGAGATGCTGAAAGCACAGTTCCCTCCTGTTAGATATGTGTTGTAGTTTTACACCTGGATGAGAAAAGTATGTTCCCAACTCAACATCAGATATTTAAGGCCATCTTAACAACTGATGAGGCCATTCCTCTTGTGTCAGTGTTTAATGTTTTGTATATTCAGTGCAGAAAGAAAATGCATAGATGTGAGTTTTGATGGCAACAAAATCTCAACCGTAAGACAACTGAGTAATCTTATTCTCTGGCAGTTAAAAGAATATTTTGAGATTGTCCTGGACTGTGATAGGTTTTGGGAAGCATCAAAAAAGAAAATTGTCCTTTGCCCTTTGCCCTTTAAAAGTCTGTAACTCAAATTCCTGATCTAGTGCCTAGCATGTGGTTTTCATTAATTTGCATATAGTTCTTTTGGGTACAGTACGTTCATCCATCACTGTATTTCTGCTTCTGAGTCAAAAAGATGGTGTTTAGGTGCTTGATGTGTGATCACAAGTATATAAAAAGATAATGATGAAAATGTTTCTTGCTTTGAGGGTTATGGTGTAATGAATAGAAAATTTAAATGGAGAGAAAGTAAGCGGCATATATAACACACACACACACACACACACACACACACACACACACACACCACAGAAATGGTGTACAGCTGCCACACAAGCAAATGCAAGGTACATCATTTTAGGTATACCTTGGGAAGAATTATGGGTTCTCTGGCCAGTGTCTGTCCCACAGTAGAACAGCCCAAGTGTTTGGATATAGTGATCCCAAACATCCCACAGCAACAGGAGAGTCTACTCCCCTATATAAATGCTTTGCAGCCACCAAAGTCATCAGTTATCAGTCTATTAACCAAAAGAGAGTCGCATGGCTGAGGTCACAGAGAAGAATGTAGACACATCCCACACTGGAACTATAGCAGACCCTCCACCACAGAAGGGTTAGAGTTCCCCAAACACTAGCCTCCAGCCACTGCATATCCTATTCTGTGGTTCTGGGTTCCAAAGCAGAACCAGAAAAAGACCGCTTGTGCACACCATGGTTTACGGGAGAAAAGACACATGAATTCTATCATGATGTGATTATTCTTACTGAGCTGACCCCCATGATGCATACATGGTCTTCCCAGCTCAGTCCACCCAAACTAGGTGTTTCCTCACAGACATGCCCAAAGTTTTGTCTCCTGGGTGATTCTAGAGCTTGTCACCTTGACAATATTAACCATCACCGTAATGTGTTGCCTACTTTTTTTTATATTTTTATATTCACGTTTCCTATGACATGTATGCACTTTTAGAAACACCACACACACACACACACACACACACACACACACACACACACACACACACACGATGTCAACTACATTAAGAAAATTATCAGAAAGAAGATACTCATCTTGATAACTGAGATGAGGAGGGTGAACTCCAACCACCAGTCTCTTCCTGTGTGCCTAAAGCTGTTGTGAAGTGTACACGCCTGATCCTGCCAGCAAGGAAGACGCGCCACTCCAGGACATGCAGTTTTAATCGGGATCCTTGAAACATGTTTCCTCTGACTGCGAGAGACCCGGGGGACCCCTGGACAGGCTTAAATACCCTTGAGCTAACCAACCCCAGTGAGCTATGTGGACCCTGTAGATAGGCTACTCTAATGCGAAAGCAGACAGGCTGAACAGACTTAACCAAATAAGGACTTGTTTACGCCAGAAAGTGCTCACCAACAGGAAGGTGGAAGGTGGAAGCCAGCGCCATCTTTAAGGCGCGGCACTTCGCGGCTCTCTACAGCGAAGTGTCTAGTTGCACTCACTCACTCCTCTCATAGATGTCCTGCTGATGTTGAAGAGGAGTCCTTCCTCTTTGTCTGGTTGGAAGGAACTCTCGAGTTCATTGCTGATGCACACACTCTGCAGCCTTTTACACTGTGTGAGTAACGAGTCAGAGCCTGAAACTCCAAGGGTGTGGTGGACAGCCTGTGGTCAGCAGTACAGAACTTGGAGGCCCCACCTCAAGGCCTCACAGCACCATGGGTTCACATCACCAGTGCTCATTCAGTCCTGCTAAACTGGACAGAGCCTGAAGCCTCCAAAAGCATTATCATACAGTACCATGTGATCTACCAGGAAAGCCCAGAGGAGGCAACACCTAGCAGCTCTACAGTGCATGCTTTCACAGTGACAGTAAGAACTTAGAATAAATAACCAGCCCTTGGATTATCTGGTTAACAGATTAAAATTCATTTCCTTATCTGCTTGTCATTTTCCTCACTTAGAGCATAATGTATGAATTTTTCTTATTTGCAAAACAGCAATATGGTCCTAGGGATAAGATAATAAATTGAGTATGAGGAGCATTTGGAGACCAGTTGGCAGACCAGAACTTATTTTTATTACTACAAGTAAATAAATGAAACTCTTTGCCTGATTACCACTTTACAGACCCACTAAATGGGAATAATGCAGTATTTCCCTCAATGTAGCATAGGAAGGAAGTCAAGATAAGAACATGCAATATTCTGGTTTGTCAAAGAACGAATCTTCCATGTACATGTATGTTTTATGCATGCAGAGAGGAAGGCAATAATGTTCCATGCACTAGAAAAGACACATGTATTCTTTTCTGAACTGTTCCCCCCATTGGATAAAATAATTTCATTAGCTCACCTAGTATTTCCTGAGAGTTTTCTTTATGCCAAGAAATACCTTGTGTTCTATGAGAGATCTAGAAATGTTATAGTTTTTCTCTCAGAAACATTTGTGTAATATTATAAATGAGAACTATAGGTTCTTTAAAAATGAGGAAACCTACAGTGCACACTGCACGAGGAATTGGATCTCTAATCCCAGTGCTAAGAACAAGAGTCATACAGAAGACACTGCATAGGAAATACCCCGGGAAGTCAACAGGAAGCTCTCAGGCTGGAGAGTCCACATGGAGGCAAATATTCATGGTTTTCAAAATATGTCAAGACGTCGTTAAATGTAAGTGACCCTTACAAATAAGATGAACAGGGAAGCATTGAGTATTACTTCAAAAGCTAAAGCCATGTATCTGTGATTCAAGCCTATGGAAGTTCAATTTATACACAAGTTAAGGAGTTCATGTTCATGTTTATCAAGATGGATGAATAGTGTCAGGTCAGTGTATTGTCTCGTAATTCCAAAAGAATCTTTGTAAGTGAATGAAAGAGTTTAACATTTTACAGTCACAATCATGTTTATTCTTTTCATGTGAGTAAACAATAACTAGCATTTGGGAGAAGGCATTAATGTGAAAGTCTCTGTCTTATTTCAGAACTGATACTTTGTTTTCTGTTTAAGCAATCTTTTCCTATCACCACTTTTTTTCATTTCATTTCTAGATACTTCTTCATAAGCATTATGAGCCATAGTCATGCATAGGCATGATCTATTTTAGCTACTAATTTAATCTATAGGGAAATCTGCTATTTTAAAAACTGTATCCTTAGAACTTGTATTCTAATCTTTCACCACCTGTAAAGCAATTTGTTTAAAATTCTGAAATACTACCATAAATATATTTTCATCAAAGGCACCAGTAACAATGACCAAATATTTGTTCTTTCAGAACATAACTTACAAGAATATGTAACTAATTATACATTCTCTTCAGTTCCATTGAAACTCCTTTGCAAGAGTACCTTGTGAGTCATTGCTTAGCTGGTTTTATTATAAAATGCATGATTTAAGGATCTGATGAATACAAGAGCTCTGTTCTTTATTTGTTCTGTTGGGTTCTATTTATATCAACCTAACATGTTCCTAGGAGAGAAGCCAACCTATGGCCTCAGGTTGTAAGCCACACAGAGTGGAGGGGTGGGGTTTAATGAGTGGAGCTTCCTAACACTGTCTCCACATTCTCATCTGACAGACCCATCAGGCACACTTTTTCTATTTTTCTAAAACTTATTGTTCTTTATAATGCTGAAGAGACTAGCCAGAATAACGAGGGAAATGTAATATTCACTACAACTTATTTTTGATTGTATGTGTTCATTCCAACTGTCTGTCCAGCATTCTGGATCATTGACTCTGAAAGTAAGAACTCTCACATACTTGGTTGGATCCATCCAGGAAGCTCCATCTGAAATTTTCAAGCAATCAAGGCCAAGTTCCACAAAGCCAGGATTCAGACATTCTTGTCCTCCAGGCCAAATCCCCAGAGCACTAGTCACTGTGACCTCACATAGGTGGATACTTCAAATGTGATAATCAGACAAATAGACCATTGTGTATGGATCTCATCCACCCCTACATTCCCAGTGTAGAGGCTTAGAGGTTGTGTGTAACCAAACAAACAAACAAAAAAAAAAATCTAAAGGAAGTTGTACCATATATTCAATGTTCTCTCCTATCCCCTACAGAGAAAAGTGTTCCTTTACCCTCACTGCCCTAGTTTTCCTTCTATTGCTGTAAAAAAGTGGCTTATTTGGTTTACACATCCCTAACACAGTCCCTCATTAAGGGATGTTGGGACAGGAACTCAAGGTAGGCAGGAAAACAGAAGCCACAGAGGAATTCTATTTACTAGCTCGCTCTCAGTGCCTCATTCAGCTTGCTTTCTTTTACAGCCCAGAGCCCATTTGTTTGCTGTTCAGGAGTAGCACCAGGGGGCTGGGAAAAAATGATAGACAGACTTTCCTACAGGACACCGTGATGGAGGCATTTCCTCCATTGCCTCTTTCCAAATTACCCTGGCTTGTGTCAAGTTGACATAAAGAAAAGAAGCTAACCATCGTACTATCCAAACATTTTCTTTTATAATTTCAGCCTATCCTTTTTGTTTTCTGAACAGCATGACTTCCCTATATTGCTACAAAAAAATCTTTGGGCTCAGCACATTCAATCAAACTAGATAAACAGTAATTGAGAACTATGTTCTTTTTCAGTACTGACTGCTGGGGCCTACCATGAGGTTGAATCCAGCAGGGTTGGATAAGAAGGTCTGTGATCAAGGGTGAGGTACAAGTTATTAGTTGGGCACTAAGGTTTCTAAGCCCCTCACTACTGGTTGTCTTCCATCTGGGCTTACATAAAGGACTCCCTTTTTTAATCTTGCTTCAAGAATCCTCCTGATCTACTTTGTCTAGCTAAAATTTCCCCCAGCAAAGATGTTTACTACAAATGAAGCACTGAGTGTAAACACACTGTTTCAGAAAAACAAATCAACCCAGACTTGTGAAAAGCATCCCAAAAGTCACTCATTTAGTCCCTTGATTATTGTGATCCCATATCTAACCAAGGGACCACCAGAGTATCATCCATGGTGTGAACACATCCCTAGCTTGCCCAGGTCCCCCCAGAGTTGTTTGGAAGCAGGTGGAGGTTGCTGGGAGCCACATGAAGCAGGTGCCATGGAGCCATGCATCCTGCTGGAGGTGGCAGTGGATGGAGAACAGGCAGCAGGGGCCCTTCATGGCGGGGGAAGAGTGGATGTGTTGGCAGGAGCAGCAGCAGCAGAGGCAGCAGGAGAGGAGAAATGGGGAGTGTGTGGCTTTTAATGCATCACTAGTTTCTCTCCCAACATCATGAAAAGCCATTTCTCTTTGAGTCTAAGTAGGTCTTTCTGAAATGAAAAGACCAAAATTCTTAGGGTGTCTTCAGATCTTTGCAGCCTTCCTTGCTGAAAACAGGCTTAGGTTACAAGTCCTTCAACTTACTTCCCCCATTATCTCCGTGATGGATGGGGCAGTGTCAGGAGAGAGGCTGAATTTAGCCTCGCTTGGCATGCAAGAGTTCCATGGTGCTACTTGCAGGAACACTCCTGGCGAGGCTGGCGAGGCTGGCGAGGCTGCCGCCGCCACTCAGGTCTGTTTACTTTTTCTCTCTGGCACCTGCCATCACACTGGCATCTGCCATCATTCTGGCAGAAATAACTTGGGATTTAAAGGCAAAGGTGTTGGCCTGCTAGTTAGTACTCTAAGTATGTCCCTGCTTGCCCTACAGAACATATCTTTGGCCAGTGCCCTGAAAGATAGATGGTATCTCACTCCTTATGTAGAGTCAGGCATACAGGGCTGATGGACTGAACAAATGATTTGGGTCACTAAGAATTGGCTTCTCATCTGGGCATAAAATCCAAAATTACAACTCAAGTCTCTACATTCTGGTTGCCAAATTCCCTTTCCCAATGTCAAGGAGAAGGAATTTAAAACTTCCTCTTGTGCTTGGCACAGATCTCTTTACCATTAAATAGATTTGTAGCCAAAACACATTATGAGGTACCTCATAATTGTCCTATTACAGAAGAATTGTGAGTAAATGGATGAACTCATTCTAATCCCATTTTCGTTTTGGTTTATTATAATATAAAATATTATTGCTTCTTACGTATAATCTTGAATTGGTTGTGGCTGTGACAGTGTGATGTTTCTCAGCTTTTCTTCTGCAGACCCATTGAAAAGGTGGCAGGAATGCTGTGTTAAGATGCTGCATTCTAGAAGGATCTCTTTCTAGTATGGCAAGCAATGGTATGAAAAAAATATTAGCACTCCACCAAGATTTCCTTGCATGACAGATTTTTTTCACATATTATAATGTAGCTAAGTCATTTTTTTTCTATTATATGAAATGTCTTAGGGTTCCATTGCTGTGAGGAGACACCATGACTACCACAACTTATAAAAGGCTGGCTACAGTTCAGATGTTTAGTCCATTATCATCATGGCTGGTGGCATGTAGGTAGACATGATGCTGGAGAAAGAGCTGAGATTTCTACATCTTGATCAGCAGGCAACAGAAGGAGTCTGTATTCACACTGGGCAGAGCTTGAGCATGTGAGACCTCAAAACCTGCCTCCACAGTGACACACTTCCTCCAACAAAGCCACATCTCCCAACAGTGCCACTTCCAATGGGCCAACCATTCACACACATGAGTTTATGGGGGCCACCACAAGAAAAATGCAGAGTGCGAATGGGACAGTATCACATAGAACAGTGAATGCTTGTTATAAGGATGCATTTGATTGGATGGTGCCTTTTCATTCACTAGTCTTGTATGATCTCCCTTAAACTACTTCTTTGAGAAAAGTTTATTTTGCTCCTTGTACTTTATTCTGACTAGCTCCCTTAAGACTCCCTTGTCTACTCATCAATAATTCCAAAGGTGAGTCCCATAGTTTGCTCTTGAGTTGTTCTGCACTGATAAGCACCAACCATATAATCTTAATCTGCTGGTCAATGCTTAGAAGGCTACAAAGAAGAGGAAACATCATGGTCACATGCCTCTTCCTTATTTTTTTATTTTTTTACTGATTTCCTCAGAATAATGTGGGAGAGGAAGGGAATAAGGGGAAAAAAGGAAGGGAGGAGGAAGGAGGAGATGAATTATGTAAGACTAAGCAGAGCCTTGCTAATAATAATGTTCTCACCCATCCCCCATTGCCACTGAAGGGCAGATGCCTCATGGGATTTTTCTGTAGGTTATGTACAGGAACTCCCATGCCCCATATTCCTCTGATGGTGGCAGGCCGGGTGATATGATTGGTTGTTTTTTATTTTGAGTTCCTTTCTGTCTCTGCCCTAGCAGTAAACCCCACAGCTTCTCTTCTATCCCTCCCCCTACCAGTAGTCAACTTTCTGACCTGTCATGTTATTATTTTCTTAGTAGTAGTGAGACCTATAGAACCCTTGTCCTATCAAATGATGGAAGAGTGTCTTGTCCATGGCTATCATCCCTCTCAAGTATCTGTTACCTACTCTCTAAAGGGTGACCCAATCACACCTCAACTTCAGAGTTCATTAAACAGGAAGCCATTATCAGCTTCTGTCTTGGATCCTGAACATAAAATCCTAGAACTGCATTAAGAAGCTCCAAGAATCCTTCTCAATCCTTGTTGCTAGATCCAAAATACCCGAGAGTCTCTTTTTCAGTGGAAAACCCCATACCAAGAATAGTCCATCTGTTACTCCTTTCTTGGAATTCTCAATTCTTCCAAGTGACTCTGAGATATTTATCCCTCATATGCCTTCACAGAGTTGGAAAAAAAATCACTGTATTTCCTCCCCCAGGGAGAAAGGAAATAACCAATAATCTCATTTATCAGCTAAATGCCCCTTTTTGATTGGCTTTTCATGAGCTCAGACATGCTTTCAACTGAAAAGAAATTATTTTGTGTTTCTGTAAGTGCATTTCCATACTATGTGTGTATGAAGGTCAGAGGTCAACTTGGTTCTTTTCATCTAACATGTGGACCAAGGTTCTAGCTCAGGTTGCCAAGTTTGGGGCCAAACACCCTTACCTGAGTACCCACTTCACCAACCCAAGCTTAGATATTCTTTTACATAGCTTATCTTACATAGGAAGATGAGTCACAAAGTTCAGCTGGCCTGGAATATGTGCTTCTCCAGCTTCGGTCTTACAGTGCCAGGATTTATAGACACCAGTACCACAGCCAGCTCATACTTGTTTGTTTTTCCAAGCTTGACATGATTCCCCACATTTCGTATCCTGTTACATTACCATCCCTCTGGCTGCTCAAGCCAGGTCATCTCAAGGCTTTACCTCTTCCTTGCTGCCATATACAACTCACCCTAAACCCCCTGGAGTCAACCTCCAAACTGTGTGCAGATTCCTTCTTGAGTCACATAGGATCTCCCCCCTCATCGCTTCTCCCTCCTAGGATGTCCTTGCCCTTTCACATCATCCCTTATCCACTCAAAGTCTGAACTAAACAATTATGTATCTCATAGGGTTATTGTATTACAGCACTTAATATGCAAAGCACTGTGAATGGCTATATAGCAAACTGAAACTTTAGACATTCTGTGATTAACAAGGCTTAAATGAATTGGCAAATGTAGATAAAGTTGTGGGTCACATAAAACCAGCTAAATTAATTGGCCACAAATATAAGGCTGTGTTTTATATCTGTTCCCAACCTTGCAACAAAATTTTTGAGTTTACAACGTCTAGGTAATTCCCTAAGTATTAGACTTGGTTTGGTCTCTTTTGTAAACTGCTGAGCAAGAATCTGTTCTGTGAATCTTCCACAAGTATATGTTTGCTGTCCCTGCCACAGTAGTATCTCATGCCTGTCCTGAGCTCTACTCCTCAGGTGACTGTTTACCTGCCATGTTGTGACATTGGAAGGGCTCTGTCCTTCCTTAAATCTTATCCCATATTAACAGGATCGCCTTCACCCACCCACCCCCATACTTACTCCCCACACCACACAAATTGGC
This sequence comes from Cricetiscus sungorus, assembly GCA_030556225.1. Classification (NCBI taxonomy): domain Eukaryota; kingdom Metazoa; phylum Chordata; class Mammalia; order Rodentia; family Cricetidae; genus Cricetiscus; species Cricetiscus sungorus. The sequence goes on along the minus strand of JANBXA010000730.1, from coordinate 5,755,634 downwards.
AATTGGGATCACCATTTCCAAATAGCAGGTTCTCAATACCCAGGGGACAGTTGGAGTTGGTGGGCACTCTCAGGGGCCATTGTGCCAAGTATGGGGCTTCTTTCTTGCTTTTGACTCAGTTAACGAAGAAACCACTCCAATACCCAAGAAGCCCCAAAAAGCCTTGGTCAATAACTTATGAGGAAGTAAGATGAACACAGCGATGGGCCCACACTATAAATTCAGAATATATGCCAGTTAGCAGAGACAGCAAGCTGTAAATGACAGTGAAGGGCAGAAGTTAATTGAACTACTCTGCTCTTGTCACCAGTGGAAAGTGGCCACTACCTGAGACAAGATGGCTGCCCCTGAAGAACCCCATTACAGCCCTGCAGTCACCTCCTCGACTCTGCAAGGGCTGATGGGTGAGGGGATATCATACACAGATGACCAATTCTTTATGGTTCACAGCCGATCAAAGCGAAAGTCAGCAGCTGTTCAGGACAAGTGACCACTGTAACGGCTGTAATATAACCTGCTAAATAGAGAGGGAATTGCAGTGGAGCAAGAGGTTAGCTGTGATTATCGGCAGGTGAGTGCTTTATTGAAGTTGAAAGACCATTAACATTGATAGAGTAATTATTTCAACTTGAAAGTAATTACCTTGATGGGTGATAACTTCTCTAGTGTTCCCCGATTTGATTGGGCCAAACAATTGTGAGCTCCTGAAGCCTAGAAAAATATTACAACAATACTGTGATTTCTAAATTACTGGAACCACCGCTAGAATATTCTAATCGTGCTGAACAGTGAAAAGATTTCGCCTTACACAAGCTGCTGACCTCTCATGAAGGGAGAGACATTTCTTTTTAATCCAAATGCAATGACCCACACCCACCACCTGTGAGTGCTATGTGATAGGTTTGCAAATGAATCTTTTTATCTCCTTATCATTTCCTAAGGTGAAACGTCTTGGGACAGGCTTCTTTGGCTACTACAAAGCCAAGGCTTCTAGCCTCCTTGATCTAGTCTATGGTTTGAGAGGAGAGGAGAGGAAATATTTTGTCTATGTCTTAGAGTATTTAAGTTTGCATAAATTAATTATCCTGATAATGACAGTGTGTTGAGAGAGGTCAGGCAATGTGGATCAGAGGCTTCAAATACCCTTACAGAATTTACCTCTTTCTGTAGCTTTCTGTCTTGGCGATATTGAAAACCGCTGTGAATTTGTATTTATGCTTACCAGGCATCAACAAACAAAATGAAAGTTGAAAATCTGGGCAACAGCTTTGAAATCTCATGAATATATGAAAATTACATGCTATTTGCAATTGAGGACTGAGGCACATCAGATCTAATTTGATGATCATGACCAAGAAATATTGTGGGGCTCATTCATTAATTAGCTGTGTGTGGCATTTCTACTGAGACTCTGAACATAGAAACTATAATGGATACAAAGGGAAAGTCTGTTCCCCTAGACTGGCTGGTGTATAGCTGGGAAAGAATAAAAGGCAGGAAACATTAATAATAAGCAATTACTTGCCCGTGTCTAAGCACTGGCTGTGACCATAAGTGCCTAAAATGAATGAAGGAGGACCTTAACTCACACCCCTGATTCCAGCTTCCCCTGAAACACACACCCATGCTACATGACCACAAGCCACAGACAGGACAAGCAGGGGCGTTGTGACTCTTAAGTCCCACTGTTCTCAATGATGAATGGTACCTCACCTTTCAGCCCTCAGTGATTCCTGAGGCCTGTCTGTCACCTTGGCAGGATTTGGTCAGAGGATCTGCCAATGGATGAGTATCTTTTGGCAGTGTTTACTGGGATTTTTTTCTAATTAGTACCTCAGGATCTCCCAGGGATGGAACAGGTTTCCACTTGTTGTCTAAGAGCCAATAAGAAATGTTTTAACCAAGCAGATAATGGGTTTCCTCCGCCTCCCTAAGTTGTACTGAGTTCTTTTCCCTAAACAGAGTCATTGAGGGCCCTTTGAAAACAGAACGGAAGTGCATCAACTCCCAGTGAGCTCAGAGAGTTCAGAGAGCTGCAGGAATCAGGTAAAAGACAGAAGGTCCCGAATGAAACCATCCCACATGGGGAAGTGATAGGATTTATAGATTGGATTGTAAATGCCGCCACAAAAGCAACCAGAGTAAAGAGACCTGATGACGTAATATCACATCTACAGCAGCATGTCCTACACGGCCAGGCTAAGGAGTGAAGAAGTCCCACGGGCTCTCTGAATTTAAAAGAAGTATAATAACTCATTTTTAAGCATTTTATATGAGCCTTGGATTATTAGACATTCACATTACCAAATCAGAGAATTTTAATTCATTCTAAAGGGAACATTGTCTAACCCTAAAAGATAATGGTTTAGATGAGATAGTAAAATGACAGTATATTTTTAACAGATATAAATGTTACCTTTTGACAAGACACAGTAATGAATTTTATCATATAAGTTCCTATTGGGTGATTATAACCCAGAGTTTTATTTTTGTTCAAGCAATTACTAAAGTCATGGCTGGATACCTATGCCCATTAGTGGATGGTTCCATGGTTCTTTTTTTTTTTTATGATATTATTGATCTCTCGCTGAGCTGAGAGTCAGGTTTTATGCCAGATAGCTTGATTAATGGGTTGGTTTCTATAAGTGGACTGAATGGGGATAGAAAGCAGGGGCAGCCGGCTCTGCCAACCCCAAATCCGTCAAGACACATAGCTCATTATGAAACAGTTATCAAGGATACATGAAAAATTAATTGGACTCGGTTTGATTCTGAAAAGAATCGGCTTTCTCCTCGGCAGCCCCCCACCCCTTCCAGATGTTCTGTGCCAGCCCCTGGAGGAACAGCAAAGGGAGATGTATTAATACATTGTATTGATTAGATCAAGACCCCTGACAGTTATTTGTAGAGATACCATCTGGCCGCTGCTCGAATTCCTTCACCAAAAACAGGACGTGACATGTTATTAATCTCAACTCTCTAAGTATAGACAGTTGCCTTTTCTGTTAAAGCACATTTTACCATTCCGTGGGAGATGGAGGCAGACCTGAAGGGTGCAGAAATTAAGGTTATTACACAAATTGAGCCATATGGTCCAAATATTTCAGCAAGAAAATTGCCAGGCAATAAAAATTGCTCCTGCCTTCCTAATGGTGTAAATTACAGTTTAACCATGGCTCTAATGATGTCCTTCTGCCGCGCTTAACTACTGTTACATGAAGGACATTGTTTTAAAAATATAAAAAACAAGTCAATGCCAGCAGCGTGTTTTACAATCTGTTAGTGTGTCATTAAGAACACTGTCAGAAATACATAAACATAACGGCAGCCAAACCAGCATACAAAGGACTCAATCAGAAAGACGGAATATGCTGAAAACTCTTCCTGTAATGTCAAGTGCGCAGAACCCTCTGGAAGTTTTTCAGAAGAGTCCTATCTAGTCTCTAGTCTCTTGTGAGTATGTGAGCATGTGAGCTGACTTACATGTCTTATCCTGCACTCTTCTACCCACCCACCCCCCACATAGATAGGAGTGGATTGGAAGAGTGACCAATCCCTAGCCAAGGATGCCTGTCGACCTTGCTAAGTTCATCTGTCGTTGGCCAGAAGGTACACAGGACTCTGCTATCTCCTTATCAATATCTAGTATTCAAAGTGTAATTTTCCCTGAAACTCTGAAGAAAGTGCCCCTGTTAATGTGAACACAGTGTTTAAAAGCAGTCTGTTCTCATTCCCTTAATAATCACAGTGGAGATCATGATTAAGACTTTAATTCTTCTAATATTTTCAGATTTCTTAGACCAAATTAAAATCCTTGAAACTCAAAACAATCCCACATAGATTGTGTCCACATACATTTCCTCTATGGCTTCAACTTTCGCTGATGCTAGAAACATGGTTTGTTAGGTTAACTTTCCAGGAGAAAGACTTAGTACAAAGATATGCATATGAATCGGGGCAGGGTGCTTTTAATTCCTGTTTTCTTTAAGCTCTTTTTTATTTTTATTTCTCTTACATTTCCATTTCCCCAAAGGGAAAGGTTTGGTGTTTAATTTACCCTTAAACTGAAGAATGAAAGGAAAGAAAAAGAAAAAAAGGAGGGAAATGAACGACTAGGAAACAAAGCATGCTGTATTTGCATACAGCATTAATATTCATGAGGAGCCTGAAGTAACTGCCTTCTCACCGTGTCAAGGGCAGGGAGAGTGATTGGAGGTATTTTGTATCTGGAATGTTCTTTACCCAGGTAGGCTTATGACTGCCTGGTATATTTGTTTTAAGTTTTCATTTCTTAGCATACTTCGTGTGTGTGTGTGTGTGTGTGTGTGTGTGTGTGTGTGTGTGTGTGTGTGTGTTGTTTGTGTGCACACACATATGTGCCACAGTGTTGATGTGGAAGTTAGAGGATAATTGTGTATTTGATTCTCTCCTTCAGCTGTGTGAGTTCCATGGATCCAACTCCGGTCACAAGACTTACACAGTGAGCACTATTACCCACTAAGCCATCTTCTTGCCACTCTATGCTTTTTTTTTTTTTTTTTTTTTTTTTGAGTAAAATCTCACCTTTGTACGTAGGCCACATGTACGTAGCCCACACAGCCACAATTCCCTGCCCTTTCCTCCAAATTCTGTGTCTTGCTTTCTTTGTATATAGGTATGTGTTTGTGTGGCTCTGTACATGCATATATGTGGAGGCTCTACGTTGATGTTGGATGTCTTTGTCAACTGCTCTCTACCTTTATAAAACAGCATATGAGATAGGGTCTCACTGTGTACCTCTGCCTGATTGGACCTCTCAGAGACACACCTGTCTCTGCCTCACAGCTTCCTCTTTGATAGTCTCTTGGCAGCTGGAGCTCACCGATGCTGACTAGTCTGACTGTGAGAGCCAGGGAGCTGCTGGTCCCTTCCCCTGCCCTGAGTGCTGAGGCTGCAGATGCTTGTTGCTGTGTCCACCCAGCTTTTCAGTGGATGCTGGTTAGTTACTCCAGGTCCTCAGGCTTCGATGGCAGGCACTTTTCACAGACTGAGCCTACTGCCCAGTCCATGCTTTTCTTTTTTTCTCCTAAGCACTCAGCTCATCTGTTGACATGTTCCCACTTCCCATCCTGTTTATTGTTTGTCTCCCCAACCTGAGTGTGAACCTGCACTCTGGGGGCTATTCCCTATAGACCCTTCTCTCCAGCGCCCAGGACAATGACACTTTTACAGAGACCTTTGTTAATGAATCGGAAATTAATGAGTGACTGAAATCTAATGGACAAGAAGTGGCTTGTCTATTGCCACACCCAAGCTACTATTATACTCTTGAATGTTTTATTTTTTAGAAAATTGTTCAGTAATGCTATATCTTTATCCTAGAAAGAGATCTATATGTTCACAGCTAAATCATCTTTATATTACAATTTCTACCTGTAAGCCGAGAGCTGTCGTTATAAAGCACACAGGCACTTCACAAAATGCCCCACCATCTTCTCCCCACCACCACTGTGCAGTGTCAGTATCGATACGTTCTTAGTGAGGAAGCAGACTCTCAGAAATGTTGAGTAAAACTTGTAGGGCCACGCAGCCAAATGCAGGGTTGTGACTCCTCGATGGGGGTTGTATCTGATTTTAAGTGAGTGTCTTGCACCTGCTTTTGAGCTGTTGCCTGAAGGAACAAGATGCTATTTGTGAAAAACTAAATATCGATGAAAAGCACAGAAGAAGACAGATTCCACATGGTTTGGTATGATTCATTGCCTGAAACAAATATAGTAAATGATGTATAAGATGTTGAATGCATTGAAGATCACTTGGGCCAGGATGGTTCAGAGGCCTGTGCGTTAAACTATGTACAAGAGAAGTGCAGCAGGCAGGAGCTTGTCTGCAACAGGGACAGCAGAGGGTCTGCTTTCAAACATCTGATGGCAACTTTGTATCCCAGGAAGACAAGAGGGGCCATTTTTCCAATCTGTACCTGCTTATCAGGTTGACAGCAAACTGATGACTTTTAGAAGATGTCCAAAGAACCCCCTCAGATGAAACTGCCCAGGGAAACAGTCAGTAGCAAGGGTCAAGAGCCTGTGGTTAGCAAGCAAGTCTTAGAGACTGGCGGTGATCCCCTCCCCATTTGCACAGTAAGCAGATGGTTCCTGATAATGCGGACCAGGGTAAAACAGGAAGAAGCAGTACTTGGTCCAGCTCAGTAAGTCATCATTACTAGGAACTGCAAGACTTTTCTGCCATGTATACTGTCTGGAGCTATTTATCCCCAATTGAATTTAAAAAAAAAAAATTAACAAAAATATGGCACAATGCCACATGCTTATAATCCCATCCTTCTAAAGGCTAAGTCAGATGAATATGAGGTTCTAGGACAGCCTTGGCTAAATAGAGTTTTAGGCCAACCATTTCAAAAGACAAAAACAAAACAAACAAAGATCTTTTCTCATTGCTTCTTTATTTATGATATCATTTCCCAAAAACTATGTCCCTTTAACAAAATGTATTAGTTCTTGTTCATAGCAGAATGGCCTTGTGGCAGCTGGCCCCCAAATCTAATTGCCACTGGGGAAAGGGAAGACAAAGCCAGCCAAGAAAGCAGGATACTCATTGGAAAACCACAGGAAGCATCTCAGAGACTCAACTTGAAATATTAAACTCACTGAGAATACCCCCACCCCTGCCCCAAAGTCTACAACATTCTAAGGACAGCTTACTTTGTCTATTGCAGTGTTGGACTACAGCCTGTACATCTTGGGGCATGTCTGTGATGCTAGCATTGACTTGTGACTATGCCTGGGAACAGCTTACTAGACTTTCAACAAAGAGCACTAGTCGCTGGAAAGTCATGAAGACCCAAACCCAGTTTGCCCTTGAAATACTAGAAGTACCCCTGGAGTAACGAGGTGGGAAGAATGATAAAGCACACTTCTGCTGACTTATAGGCCTCTCTCCCAGAGCCTGCATTGTTATCATACCTGATCTTTGCTACCTCTGATCTACAAGATGCCACAGGGATGCCTAAGTATCTTTCTGGGTCTGAAGAGGTGGCTGAGGCAGCAAGCATGAGGACCCAAGTTCCATCCCTCAGAACCCACATAAAATGCTAGGCAGGGCATTGTGTATTCATGATCTAAGCCCTGGTAAGACAAGCAAACTTTGCCAACATCTCAGCCTAGTGGGAGCAGCCCCAAGTCAGTGAGCCACCCTGTCTCAGAAAGCAAGGTAGATGGGTTCTGAAGAACATGCCCAAAGTGAGGAGCTTTCTAAAACACCATGTGCACTAAGCTGTGGCTAATTTTCTTCCTTTGTGGCCTATCATGTTTTAGAAATGCTGTAATTAGCACTTCTGGCTTCAACATAGTAAGAGCCTCAGGAGACACACCTTTGATGGGAGATGTTATTCTGTATATATGTTTCTCATACTGGTTAATAAAGCACTGTGGCCAATAGGAAACAAGATAGGCGGGGCTAGGCGCCCAGAAGGAGGAAAGAGGAAGTAGTAGAGTAGGGAGGAGTCAAGATGTAGCCTGGGAAGGAGCAGGACGCCTGCCGCGCGGCTCCCCGATAAGACGACCACGTGGAAATACTTAGATAAGTAGAAATGGGTTAATGATTAAGGCAGAGCTAGCCCATTAACAATAATGGTAACTGGCCAACAGGATTGTATCAAATACAGAGTCTCTGAGTGTTATTTGGAGCACATGTGGTTGCAGGACAATGGCGGCAGGACCAGGAGGCCGGCGGGGAACCTACGGTAACACACCTTGTCCTTTCAGCTCTGGGCAACCTGGTCACCATACTGTACTGTAAGCCTTGGCATTTGTCCTTAGCAGAGTGATAATTATTTATTAGTGGGATGGATGCTTATTATATTCAGAAATTAAAATTGTTAGGGGACATTGTGCAGAGGATCACATCTGCTAGAAATAAATCACTTAAAAACTTATATTAGTCTCACAGACAGTCAAGTGCAGAGTGAGGGGAGGGAGGCGCGAAGGGGTCGGGATGGCTTTGCTTTTAAATCTTGTGAAGCAGAGTGTGGTCACTATGCTGTCAGCACACTACAGTGTTCAGACACGGACTCTGCATTTCCCTCTTTGAACCCCAGGTATCCAATTAACAGTGCATGCTACTTCTTCATCCCGAGATAGGCAGATGCATAGAATGGCTAGACTGGCTCCCAGTAATGCCTAGCAAGGAGGAGAGAGGGGGGGAGGGGGAGAGAGAGAGAGAGAGAGGAGAGAGCGAGAGAGAGAGAGAGAGAGAGAGAGAGAGAGAGAGAGAGAGAGAGAGAGAGGAGAGAGAGGGGGGAGAGAGAGAAGAGAGAGAGAGAGGAGGGAGAGAGAGAGGCAGGGAGAGAGAGAGAAGAGAGAGAGAGAAACATAGAGAGGGGGAGAGAGAGAGAGAAACAGAGAGAGAGAAACAGAGAGACAGAGAGAGGGGGGGAGGGAGGGAGAAGAAAGGAAAGGAAGAAAGAAAAACATGAACAAGAAAGAGATCATTGGAGAATTCCAGAAACAGAGTCCAGAGGAGTTTTTGTACAAATGATACTAGAATTTCAGAACAGGCAAGAAAATTTAAATAGAAAGGTTTGGGAGTTTGGGGAGGGAGTCGGCACAAATTACCTCCCTAAGATCCATCCCCTCTGTGTTTCCTGGGGGCATCTTTTCTTCTTACAGCTGTTGTCCCTAGGAGTCACCACATCCTCATCAGCTGTTCCCAGGGGTTGGCAGTGGGAAGTGCTGTCTTCTGCTCCTTCATCAGCTGCTCTCCTCACCCAGCAGAGAGAACCCGAGAAGGTGCTTGATATTGCAAATACTCTCCTCACTCTGGCAGATATGAAAGGACTTGGTATTCTATAATTTAAGTTGACTGCAATGTACTGAAGTGCATTAATCCATACAGCCTCACTATGTAACCTTAAGAAAAGACACTATGTATGTGCCAGCAAGTACTATGAAGATAAACTACCCTCCTTTCTCTCCCTTCCTCTCCCTTCCTTCCTTTCTCCCTCTTTCCCCATCTCTGTTCTCTAAAATGCACATGAAACGGAAGTTTAAGTTTTTCTCCACCTGATAAAGCAATGCTTTACAATGGGGTAGCCAAATAGATCTACAAGAGTCTAGGAATAAGAAAGCTGAACTTGTACCTCCAGAGATAGATGGGGGATGGGGGTTCTAAAATACAATATTGAGAATTGTATGCATATACACATTGCACTTTTTATTTTACTCACTCCCATCCCTTCCCTAACTCCTCTTAGAGCTGCCTCCTACCCATGCTCCCAGTTTTATGTCCTTTCTTTTCAAAATGATAGTTTTAGGAATCTTAATTTCCTGACTTTGGAGTAATGTAGTAATCTTCATCCAGAAAATGAAGGGTCTGAAAGAGATGGCTACATGCTGTATTCCTCTGAACATCACGCCCTGACTCCCGTGGCCAGTCTTGCAGAAAGGGTGTGTCTGTGTTTGTGCTTAAGATCTAAAGAGACCATTTTTGAGCCCCCACCCCACCCTCTAGAATGCTCAGACCTCTTCCTTTTTGTTAGAAGAATGTCCTCCATGGGGTATGTATATGTACCACACAAAATCAGATGCCAGAAGCATCCATGTACCAAATATCTTGATGGTGATGCTCTGGGAAGTCTTTGCCCCTTCCTGAACTAGAATGACAGTCTGGAAGCATGGTTTTCTGCAGTTTTCTTTTTACTGCTGTGTTATTGCACCCTGTTGGGGGATACATCTGAGCATTTCATGTGTCCTACTTTTAAAATGCCCAGATGGTGGCTACGTGCTTTGCTTTGAATTGGGCAGCCCTCATACTTCATGCTCTGTAGTCTGTCTGGTTATCAAAGAAAGATAGGAGACAAGGGAAATTCTTCCATTTTTCAGCTCCCCTTCACCTGTCCTCACTATCCACGTAAAGGATGTGTTCACACAATTGCTGGGATAGCAGTTGCCATGATAACAGAACATCCCTTCCACAGTGTGGGTAACTCCTTGTACCCATGGCTCCTGCATCCCTCTCAGTGAGAACCCTTTGCAGTTTGAGCCATTATATGAGATCTTATAAATAACGTGGGAGAGAGCAGCAGTGTAAATATTTTATACCCAAGGAAAACACTTAGATTTACATTGGACTTTTTCACTCTGGCCTTTAAGCTCAACAGAACTTAAATGAAATCATTCAGCCTGAGCCTGTGACATGACACTGTCACCTGGAAACACATTGGGCCACATCCATTGCTATCTTAGGATGCATACAGCCTGTGGTCCACAGGTTGAATACATCTGACCCTGGATCTAGGGCTGTTCCTGAATGCTGACATGTAAAGTCCAATGATGCTGTGTGCGGTGTTTGGGGACTTTACCTTCTGTGCTTAGTTTCCATCTATTTGTATATGAGTTTTCTGGAAGTGAGTCCTCATTCCTGAGGAAGTACAATTTAAGATTTGTGCAAGCCATGTTACTTCTCTTCTCCCTTCAGTGCTCAAAGTTATGCTGGGAAAGAAATAGCTATTAAGTAAAATATCTGACTTGAGGCTCTGGAACCCTTCAGGTCTTAAACTGATGTCAATACTCTTCTTTGGACATAGTTGTCCCTTTGAGTCATCAGAGCCCAGGATTCCTTAGTGCCTCCCAGGAGGAAGATCACACAGAAAACCACTGCTCTTGAGTGACAGGTGTGCCAGGCACTTGCAGAATGCTCACCTACTTCTCACAAAGTTCATGAGGGAATTACTGTTAGGGGCCAAGACTCGGAAAAATTGGATTATGTGCCTAAAGTGTCCCCAGGGCAAGAGTCAAAGCCAAGACTCTTGTTTTGAATAAGGTTTAAAACTTCCCCTTTCCTCAGATGTTAGCACAGGACTTTGAGGGAACATTATTCTTCCTTATAAGACAGGATTCCATTTTTACTTTTTTGTAAAGATTTTTTTAAAAAAGTAAAAAACATGGATTCTAGAACAATGAATTCTAGAACAATGCACCCAAAATACCAAATTCATAGCATCCATTCTGTCTTCAGTGAGAATCTTTTCCTGTTTTGTTGAAATATCAAATCAAAATGTATAAATTGAAAACCATCTTGGATCTCCCTATATGAAAGTAAAAACCACAGTGAGTTCTCAAAACAAATATAAGTTGTTTTTATTTTTAATTAAGTATGCTTATCTTAAGTACATTTTCTCTTAAGGTATAATGACTAAAGTCTGATCACTCCTTTTTGTTTATTCATTTAAATCGCAAATAAAAGCAGATAATCAATAGATCATAATCTAAAACTAGAGGATTTACGAGTTAATAAGCTTGAGTCAATAGATACGCTATAACAAAGCTCTCAACGCTAAACCTGACATAATTTGCTTTACGCTAAGCTGGTTGACTTAATGCTTTAATTTAATTCCAATATTAACCGAAAAATCCAAAGAAAGGGGGAAATTTAAATCCTATTATATTAAAATATTTTTCAAGCAACAACTCAATATCACCATGCCACAACTGCTGATGTGTGCCACTAAAGTCTACCCAACCATCCGGGTCTAATGTTTGATGGGCAGTTAACCCTTGGGAGCCTGGAACAAGTGAGCTGTGGAAGTTCTTAATGCTTTCTCTTTGACAGCTGTTCTGTCAACCTCAGCTGTCATATTTTTGTCTTTACATCTGTTTTCCCTGATTTATCGTCAAGCCATTGGTGATGTTGTTGTTGGCTTTGTGTGCATTTATGTGTGCTAGGGTGCTTGTATATGTGTATGCATGTAGGTTTGTTAGGATGCTTGTGTACATAGGTATATTAGGATGTTTGTGCATGTATGTGTGTTAGAGTGCTTGTGTCTATGTATTTGTGCATGTGTGTGAAGGCCAGAGGACAACATAAGCTGTCACATCTCGGGTGCCATCCATCCCTCTTGAGAATGGGTCTTTCATTAGCTGACAGCTCACCAAGCAGCTGTCAGATAGTCAGCAGGCCCCAAGGCTCTGCCTTTCTCCATCTCCCTGGTGCTAGGACTATAACACAAGCATGTGTGACCACACCAGGAATTTTAGATGGCTTGTAAATCATGTATTTCACTGACTGAGCTCTCACTCCAGGGCCATTTTAAAACAATCCTCTACTTGTCTTTATTCCATTGTGCAACCTGACTCCTCAGAAGGGAGAAGGCAAGCCTGGGTCACACCGCAGTAAGGAGGCCCTTCTTGATTTGCAGAAAGAAAGGTGTGACGTGCAATGACTTTGCCTTTCAAAGTCTGGTGGAGACAGTAAGAGGTATGAAGTCACACCCAAGATGCCTACAAGGTCTTGAGCACAGACTCTGCAATCTGAACACCTCCCATCAAACCCTCATTTGGCCCCTGATAATTTGATGAGCATGGACAGTTTGCTTCAACAACCTTCTCATCCATCTTCTTCCTGAAAATGAAGATAATGTCTATATATATATATATATATATATATATATATATATATATATGTATGTATATATATATGTGTGTGTGTGTGTGTGTGTGTGTGTGTGTGTGTGTTGTGTGTGTGTGTATTGTGTAAGTGTATGTATGTATATGACTTGGAAAGCTCTGTATGTTTTAACCCTTTAAGACAAGACACTTTGTAGGGAAAGAGTTCAGAGGATAAAGAACTTAAGCTGTGAGAGCGTTTGAGAGCAGCAGAACTGGTCACTGGTTACAGTGGTCAGATGTATCTTTCAGAGCAGCCGTGCCTGTTAGCCTAACACCTAAGAACCCCATTCTCCACCCTCCACAAGTCATCACTTGTGAGTTCTCCTGTGTCGATTTGGTTTGGATTAGTGTCATGGCTGTCACACTCTGATCACGTAGCAGTATGCTTTGGTTGCCTTTTAACCAGCCTTGTGGTCTCATGAGTGTTGTGACCAAAAAACCGAGTCCAATTACTCTGCTAAATGAACTCATGCACTGGCTGTTCACTGGGGGTTGGGGTCTGTGGGCCAAGGTGTGTCCCTTTTCTGTTTGGAAAGAATAGTAAGGAGATCACATTGGTATTTTGGGATGAACTTTTCCTGCCACATTTCTCCAGGTCTGAAATCATGGGCATCCAACTATCTCTTGTGCTGTAGATGGTGGTTGTCATGTGCTTGACATTGCTGGTGCCTACACAGACGTGATCAATGCCAGCCATACACAAGCCACTTCAGTCAAGCTCTGCTCACTGCTGGTACTGTTGTTAGAGCGGGCTTTACTTACCACTTAAACTGTCTTCAAAAAGGTGATGCTTTTATCAAATTAAAAACTATCAAAAACACAAAATAGGTCAGAATTAGCCATGCTGTATGCAATTTAAAATAAAAACAATACCTATGTTCATATGAGCTTAAATTAAGAGACTCAACAAACATAAAGTTTAAAACTCTGAAGTTTTATATTTTCATTTCATTAGAAGTAGTTTTTCCCTCTTAGAGATACATAAAATAGTTTTGTTTTGTTTTTATCGAGTTTTTTTATAGATTGATTAGAAAACATTAGATATATGCCATTATATTCTTTTTCAAAATAGCTAGCATATTGCCAATAAGATAATGTATTTAAATAAAACATAATTTATGCATTCAGCAGACATCTTTTGAGCACCCATATGGTGCTAAGAACACTCTGTGTCCCCAGTCTCTGTCCTCTAAAATGCAAGACCCAGTCAAAAGCAAAGACATGATGCCACAAAGTAAGAACTACAGAACAAGCAGAGAACAGAAGGAAATGTCTGTTTGGGCAGCCAAACCCTTTGAAAAGGAACTGGCATTACATTTCTGTTTCTGAGATAGTGAGCAGTTCCTTAGCATGGCAGGGTACTCTGAATAAGGTATGCTGTGAGCAAATGCAGCTTCATCGAGGAGTGCACTGAGCCACAGGGCAAGAATGCAGAGTGAGCATGGAGAGCATACAGGTGCAGGGAGAGCATGAAGGTGCAGGGTGAGCATGAAGGTGCAGGGTGAGCAGGGAGAGCATGAAGGTGCAGGGTGAGCAGGGAGAGCATGAAGGTGCAGGGTGAGCAGGGAGAGCATGAAGGTGCAGGATGAGCAGGGAGAGCATACAGGAGCAGGGAGACCATGAAAGTGCAGGGTGAGCATGAAGGTGCAGGATGAGCACCTGTAGAGAGAGCCGGACTGCAGGAGTACTGCTGAGGATATGGTGTTGGGACTTCCTGTGCTTCCTGACCAGATCTGGTTCAGCATCCCTCAGCCTTGCCAATGACAGATTAGATTTTGATCCTTCCACTTGACCCTGACAATGAAGTAGACTCTAGAAGCAGTGAGTGTGTCTAGGTACCATCTCATCTGAAGTTTCCTGGACAAAGGCTTAGCTGCTTCCTTCTTGATGCTAAAATGGGATGATTTAAACACACACATACACACACACACACACACACACACACACACACACACACACACACACACACACACACAGCAGGAAATGAGTCTCTTCTGTGTAAGTGGGGTAACAGAAAATAGAGTAACCCCAAAGACAAGACCTCGAAATTGGAAAAGACACCACCTGCCTCAGGAGCATTTACTTCTAATGAAGTGTTAGGACTCCCTCAAATGAAACTAGAATGACCAGCCTTGGGCAGGAAAGGACCACAGAATATTTTCTACTGTGGTATTTAGTTATTGGCCTGAGCAGACTCATAGTCACCTATGTTGCAGAGGACCCAGATGATCGCTATAAGCCTACAGAGATGGTTCCACTCCCTGGCTTTCCCACAGAACCTGGAGTCAGACTCTGAGGCTTGTGTTCAGCCCACAGGGTTCACACCATCTGACCCTGCCCATCACTTTGACCCTATCTTGTCAACTCTGCACACATTCCTATCAGCTAAACGTCAAGGTTGGTCCCATCTTAGAGTGTTAAGCAATTCAGTTCCTTTTGGCCTCTGTGTGTTGCCCTGGTGCCTCACTAGGCAGGATTCGGTTGTATTCTTTCCCAAACACAACTTCGGCAAGGGCCTTCCTTACCTGCTAAACCAATAATGACCTCACTGGCACATCCCTGTCACTCAAGACCAGATACCAAGTGATGCTTCTCCAAGTCTCCTTGTCTTCAGAATTTCCTGCAGTGCCTGTGTCTTTTCCTTCCCCCTTTCTTGTGTCTCTCCTGTTTTTCTCCCATTGCCTTTACTGTAGTATAAAACCAAATGAACTTTTCCCTTTTTCCCATGATTTCTCTGAGGCCCAGCTTCTGAAACTAGCAGGATGTCACCTGTAAGCTCTCAAATATCCGTTCAGTCATAGTTGCATGCACACTGCACACTAGCTGGGGTAAGGTTCTCTTACATGTATGTTACCACAGTTCTTCTAGCTTCCCCTAGACTAGATTATCAGGGTGGAATTGCTGGGTCACAGACGGCGCACATTTTTAATTTTGATAGATCAGAAGTGCTGCTTTTTAATATTTAGTGTGACTGATTTGCCACTTTAAATTTTAATTATCACAAATTTAATTTTTTTCATCTTCCCCTTTGACAAATGTGTCATTTCGGGCCATTCTTTTTCTCCTCAGTATTTTTATGGTAATGGAGCATCACTGTACATATTGTGAGAACTCTACTTTTTATTTTATGGATCAATACACCAAATTTTCCAGTAAAGAAAATATCTATGAATTGGATCTTCATCTTCTACTGCCCTTTCTCACTGTGAAGTGAATGATACACTTAGGGAGAGAAGAGATATTCTCTCCCCTTAGCATCCTTCTATCCATATAGGTCAGTGGTTCTCAACCTTCCTAATGCTTCAACCCTATAATTCAGTTCCTCATGCTGTGGTGACCCCCGCCATTATAAAAGTAGTTTCATTGCTACTTTATAACTGTAATGTTGCTATTGTTATGAATCATAATGTAAATATCTGTTATGCAGGATATCTGATATATGACCCCTGTGAAAGAGTCATTCAACCCCAAAGGGGTCATGACCCACAGATTGAGAACTGATGGTATAGATATTTGGTAAAGCAAAGGCATTAAGGAATACACAGGTCTAACTGCTGAATGTCTTAAATTGGAAATATATAACAGTTACAGTACCGGGTCCTTGCCTGAACTAGAATAATACACATCACAGTCATGTGGAAAGGGGTCCTGTGGCTATATCTTAGGTTTTGCATCTGAATTCTACAGTATTAGTATTGGCCCTAAGAATACTTTGGTATTTGCATGCCCTGTGAGCTAAGCTTGCTTCCCAGCCATCAGCAGTAGCTCTAACCTGTTCTGGGTACCTTGCAGACATTTGATCTTTGCTGGGGCAAGGATGTGGCTAGCTCCACACAGCCATGTGCCCAATACAGGAAAGCCCAGATGGGGTGATTCAAAAGAGGATAGAACACCAAGTTTTAATTGAACTCACTTTCTACCTTCCCAAAACTCATTTTATGTCTTTATTCATTTGTGTGTCTGTTTGTTGGTCTGTCTGTGTGTGTCTCTGTGTGTATGCTCACACATGCATTTGTGCCTGTATGCATGCCCTCTCCCTCCCTCACTCCCTCCCTTCCTCCCTTCATCTCTCTCTCTCTCTCTCTCTCTCTCTCTCTCTCTCTCTCTCTCTCTCTCTCTCTCTCTCTACACACACACACACACACACACACACACACACACACACACAAAATCACCATCACACACATACACACAGAGACAGACACTGAGAGAGAATAAATTTTTAAAGTACTTTTAATCACATTTAAAGACTTGACTAGATCTGTTCGCTGATGATGCTGCATGTCTCCCTCCCTCAACCATCCAGGCAGCTCCATCTCACCACTTAGTGATGGCATCTTGCACACACATGAAACCACAGACCATGAGACTAGGGTGTAGCTTGTTTTCCTTTCTTGTACTGTGAATTGATCTTTGATTTACAACAGTTTTGCTTGCATGTGGACCAACATCCATGAATGTCTTCTGCCAGCATAGAGTAGAGAAGGTTGTGGGGAAGTTAATGTGCCTGTGAAATCAGTAGAAATTTTCTGATAAAGTTGCCACGTTTCAGTCTTGGAAGTCTGGTTTACTGTGGGTTTAATTATCCAAGGTTGAGATGTTGCTAATGAGTAGTAAAGGCATCGTTTCTTAAGACCGAATTCATTCATGTAAATTAAATACTCGATGCAAGTATGTTGATCAAACTTTGAGGGACTCAAATGTTACTTTTCTAAATAGAAAAGAAAGTGGGGGGATGACATTTCAGAACACACAAGTCAGATTATCTGATCTTAATAAAACTGGAAAAGTATTTGTGAGCATCAGAGCATAGAAAAGGGGCTCAGTTGACTGCACCTGCTCCCTCTAGACCCATGTTCTTTAGGAAATAGCACATGAGATCCTGGATGCAGAGCCTGGGCAGGAGAACCTGGGCAACTCTTTCTGTGGTGCTGGGGTTGAACTCCGATCATGCTGACACAGCAGACACTTTGGACAGAGCACTCTCTCCTAACCCTTTCAAAGTCACTCATTCTCTGGGATTTTACCTGTGTGAGAACCGAGGGGTAAAGGAACCCCCCTCAGCTGGTAGTGTGTATAAACCAGAACTGATCCATTTTAGGATAGGTAGCCAAGTAAAGAGAATAGCAAATAAAAGGCAGAAGAAATCCCATTGGCTTGGGATGCACTGAACGGTGCCCATGAAGATTAACCCTTTTCCAAATTGCAGTAAGCACACATAATACTCCTTGATGGGCGTAGCGGCCCCCGAGCCCTGCCGCGTGGGCTGTATTACTGTGAGTAGCCTAAAGAAGCTTCCCAGCAGCTGAGGTGGATGGGGCTTAGTGAAAATGCACCACAAAGAGCAGAGGGAAGGCTCTGGAAACTGCTGGATCATCAGATCAATAGACTCAAAGGTGACTAAGTTAGGTAGCTTTCTGCAGTTTAAACATTTGTGCAGGGACTATCCCCATGCAGCCTTTTATTGACAGCTACAGATCAATGGTAATTTTTGATCATTTTCAACCTACATAAACCTATTGACCCCTTGGCCACCTTTGGGGCATTTCAAGTCGTCAAAAATAATCAGAGGAGATGGTGTAAAATTGTCAGAGTGCTGAAGACTCCAAGTAGTTTGACTTGTCCACAGGAACAGAGTTGAGAGGTTAAAATGTAGCTCAGATTGGCAGCAGCCTCAACTGGCCAAGCATCCCAGATAGTCCTGTCCTTACGCCTCATAAGAGACGCAGTGATTTGTATCCCAGCTCTGGCATGTCTGTATATACATTTTAAAAAGTAAAAGAGACTGAGTCTCAAGGGAACTATTGGGTGGGGAGAGCAGATTAGGATTAGTTCCAAATTGTTTCAGAGAGTTGTTCTCTTCATCTGCCTGTAACAAAAGCAGAAAAACTTTTACAATAAAGACTACGGAAAGGCTGAAAGTCCAAGGTTATTCTCTGTTACATAGCAATTCCAAAGCCAGCCTTGGATACATGAGACTCTGCCTCAAACAACAAACATAAAGTTGTTTAATAGTTAAAGTAATAGGAGAGGATAATGAAGTGGGAGAGGATACAATAATGGAAATAAAAACAGGAAGGAGAAAAAGTGCCAAACTGAAATCATGCAAAAGAGAAAGTGAGGAGCAGGGGAATGTATAACCTGGAAAAGAGGAAGGGATGTGTTACACTTATGTAATGTAAGGTAAACGGAAGCGGGACTAAGAAAAGCACTGTTAAAATCGCCCTGTACAGGGCCACACCTTGACGCATCTGTACCAGGCTTGTGGGACTCAAGACACACAGGCTGTGTTTCTACACTAGATGGAGGAGGTTTTGAGGTGGGGGGAGCATTTTTAATACTTTCGCTTTTAAGGATCTGAGCCGTAAATGTTTATTCAAAAGAATCTATAATGAAATCAGTTCTGTTATTTTTTTAATGGTTGCCAGGAGTGTGTTGGAAGACAGAACAGCCGGCTGTTAATCATTAAGTACTCGTGTTACGAAAAGTGTTTGATAGTATTGCCATCTAGGGGCTGAACAGAAGTCTCTGCTATGAAATAAACCGTAATGGAGCAGGTGCCACTATTGACAATATACATATGGTATTGCTTTATGGCCCACATGCTTTTCCCGTTTCTTGTGACAAAAACTGTTGCTAAGTGTGCCCCAGCAGCCCGCTTTCTTGTCCATAACCTGTTAGAGGCAATTCCGGTTCCCTCCGGGGCCTCTGCTTTTATTGGCATCTATTACCAAATCTTCTGAACAAAGAATTATTCTTTTTTGCATTATTAATCTTACCCATGTTTGCCCTATTTCCAGAGAAAAGAAATCATTTGTCAGAAAAGAGTGTTTGTAATCAGGACTGGAAGCATTGTCGGATTTAATATTCATGTGGTCATCCGGTTTGATGCTATATTTATCTAAAAGACCAATCCGGTATTGTGGAGAAATAAGTTTTTAAATATTCATGATCTAACTTTTAATATTTTAAAAAAGAGAAATTAATATTTCTGTAAAATTTGTTTCAGAGTGCAGCCGCTTAGCAAATGTTTAAATATTAAAGAATTTCAGGAGGTTAGCGTGTAATATCAGAATGGGACATACTGAAACAAGAGAACTGACTTCACGAGTCTCATGTCCATAAAGGAAATTGTATTTTCTCTGCCTGGCTTTCTCACAGAATAAGAGAGATCGCTCAGCCAAAACTTAAAACCAAGAGTGGGAGAAAAGAATCAAAACCTGTGTCTACAGCCTTTTGGTTGTATATTTTATTTTCAGTTTCAGCCAAAATGATATTTGGAAGATTCCAAAAGAAGGAGAAATCCTTCCTCATAATTGTGCCTATGTTGTTAGCCATCTACCCTGAGAAGTTCCTCTCCCTGCCATCACCCATTAAGAAAGAGAAATACTTGATAGACTATCAATGTCATATTTAAGCATCTGATAAACCCAAGCTGATCACACATATTATTACAAGTAAATATTATCACTCAGTCAAACTTAGTCGTGGTTGTTCATATTCAGTGATTATGGTCCACAATAGAAAATATCCCCTCTCAAAATTTTGTGTTATTTGTATGTGGTGTGTGTGTGTGTGTGTGTGTGTGTGTGTGTGTGTGTGTGTGAGTGTGTGTGTGTGTGTGTGTGTGTGTGTGTGTGTGTGTGTGTGTGTGTGTGTGTGTGTGTATGTGTGTGTGTGTGTGTGTGTGTGTTGTGTGTGGTGTGTGTGCTGTGGTGTGTGTGTGGTGTATGTGTATGTGTGTGGTGTGTGTGGTGTGATATATGTGTGGTGTGTGTGTGGTGTGTTTATGTGAGTGTTTATGTGTGTGTATATGTGTGTGTGTGTGTGTGTGTGTGTGTGTGTGTGTGCGCGCGTGCTTATGTATATATTTCTACTCCTATTGCAGGCATAATTCCTACCTTAAACAGATAGATCCATCCAGCCCAGATTGGCAAGTGCACCCCAGGGACTCTCAGAATGTTAAGATTCTTAGCTCTGGTTAAGTTATGCAAAATATGTTAAATGTCTCTCCTTGAGCAAGAAACAAACAAACAAACAAACAAAAGTAATTCTGCTATCCTTTTTTTCTTTTAGATCAACAAAGGCGAAATTCTCAAAGCCTAGATAACAATCACTTCAGGGGCATTTCATGGTTTTAGTTACGCTCCTTCAGACAAATAAGAATAATTTCACATTTACATTAATAACAGGCTTCTCCAAGGATGTTTGTACATTTATAGTTCAATGGGCTCATTGCTGTTTTCTTGTGTTTGTTTTATCAAATTTGTAAGATACAAATGCACAGCCACACAATGAGTGGGACAGGCTGGGGAGTGCAGGGTCTCATGTACAAATAAGCAGTGTTGCAGATTAGCGGTTTAGGACTGTTCCTGCTAAGTCTCACAAAGACTTCCGATTAACCTGCTGGCCACTTCCCCACAGTTGCTAGGATGCAACTTGGGGCCACTGATCTTCATTAAGCTAAAAGCAGTTCTCATTGTGGGCACCACAATTTGTAGGTTTCAAGCTCTGAAAATCCCGAGGTCTCAGCTGATACAAATTTTCCACATCTGATACAAATTTTCCACATGTCTAAAATCATGAATTCCATGGTTCTCAGCCTTCCTCATGCTGAGACCTTTTTAATACACTTCCTCATGCTGTAGTGACCCCCAACCATAAAATTATTTTGTTGCTACTTCTTACTTTTGCTACCTTTATGAATCATAATATAAATATCTGATATGTGACTCCTGTGTAAGTACTGTTTGACACCCCCCCCCAAAGTGGGCTGCAACCCACAGGTTGAGAACCACTGCATTAGTTGATATGTTCAGTGTGGACAGGGCAAGCAGAAAGAACACTCCCTATCTCTTCAACACGAGTTCAAACCTTTGCTGTGTATGCTGGTATCCTGACATAGCCATGCAGTCCAGAGAGTAACCTTCTATTGCTTCTAAAGAATACCCAACTTGCCATCTTTCTTGCAGGGAACAAGCCATCAAGCCTGTCTCTGTGGGTTAGAACCATTCATAACATACTACCTGGGTGTGACCACTGTAAACAGTGCAGGACAAGGGTCAAGTCCCTGGACTCTGATTAAAACTTTGGACACTTCCCCAAGTGGACTGATCAACTTCACAGTGGACCAGAGAGAGAACAGCTGGGCTTTGCTGCTCCAGTGGTCGGAGCCAGTGAGAACTAGTGGACTGATCAAGGTAGAGTCCATCCTGCGTGGGAAATCACACTGGACGTCTTCCAGATAAATAGATGTGCCCTGACACGCCATCAGGTCACTGGGAAGCTGGTTTAATTCTCCTTGATGGCTCCTCTAGGCACTTCATCCTAGATCACTGAAGAAGAGCTGAAGGTGGGGGCTGACATGGGCCCAGCACTGTGCTGTGGTTGCCTCATTTAATCCACTAGGTGCGGCCCGCTAAACTTCAGGAGGCCGAGAGGTTAAGTAATGCTCCAAGCAATATTGCCAAAGATGCAAAGATGGGGTGGGACTTAAATCCAAAGAAGCCCCCAAATCTCTGAACTCTACATGACCCTGACCTTACTGTCTCCTCACTGCCTTGTTTTAGGTTATTTCCTTATGCCTTAGTGAACCCATACTGCCTAATTCACTAAGGAAGATGGATCTATCTGCTAACTCCTTGACTTTCACTTGGAGCCATGAAACTGGCCTTTAAAAGTCACATGTGAAGCCCAACCTCACCACCCTGGGGGTGTAAATGAGATAGAATTCCCCCGAACAGCCCACACTCTGAAGAATTAGACCCTTACCTGCATGAGGAGGTATGCCCACTTTGGTGTTTTTCCCAGGGCTGGAAGCTCTTCACCCACCTGTTCTCCTCTCTGCCTTCCCCTCTTTGTTCCCTCCATGTCACATATCAGGATTGCAGAGTCCCCAGCCACAGCTGCTGGATCGACTGCCTGCTCCTGTCACTCTCTACAAAGGGTAGAGAAGCCCAGGAAAACTCCACATGAAACAACTAAGACACAACATCAACTCCTCAGCCCTGGAAGAAGAGTGAGACAGGAAATAATATCCATAGCTCAGGGCTCTGGAGCCTATCCCAACCTCCTGAGCTTTTCTCTGGGATGCCCCTCAGCTTAGCTAGAGGCCCTAGAGCCAATAAAAGACACTCAGAGGCAAGCCACTTCCCACCAGCAGACATCACAGACATCAGACACACCCTTCTCCAGGGCAACCTGAAGTCCTGAATCTC
Source organism: Cricetiscus sungorus (assembly GCA_030556225.1). Lineage (NCBI taxonomy): Eukaryota > Metazoa > Chordata > Mammalia > Rodentia > Cricetidae > Cricetiscus > Cricetiscus sungorus. The sequence goes on along the minus strand of JANBXA010000730.1, from coordinate 5,732,974 downwards.
AGTTCTCAGGCCCTCCCAGGCAATGGAGCTCCCCCCTCCACCCATCAAAGCTCTGTCTATGCTTTTTCCCCCCAACCCCCCAGCAACCGCCTCTCCAGAGAATGATTGACAAGTGGAATATTGACTTCCCTTCCCTTCATCTGCATTTCACCAAATATTTATTGAGCTTCTACTAAGTGCCATGCACTTATTCAAGAGTGAACAAGACAGAAAAGGCTCCTGCTGTCAAGGCCTTTCCATGGGTATGAATAAATGCAGGGGAGTGTTGAGTCAAAGAGGGACAGAGGCACAAACAGTAAGCTGGTAAATAAACAAGCAAGGGAATTTCAGAGAGCCATGGATGCTATAAAGAAAATTAAATAGAGTCATGTAATTATGCCTGCTCAGGCTATTTTAAAATGGATAATCATTTGAATTGAGTTGACATTTGAGCTGAGCCCTGAATGACAAGACAGAGGCAGTCATGTGAAGATATGGGGGCAAAATGTTCCAGACAAAATGAACAGCAAATGTGAGGCCCTAAGGCAGGAGTGACCTTGTGTGCTCAAGGATATGGAAGAAAGCCTGTGTCTATGAAGCATTGGAAAGGAGGGAAAGATGGCACCAAGAGGGACTGGGGGCAGGGTGGGCCCAACCTTGTGTGACAAGACCTGTGACAAGGAGCAGGGAGGTTGTTCAGGGTTCAGTGAAACATTACTGAAGGCTTTAAGCAAAGGAATACCATGATCAGATTTCTCATTCTGGCTGCACACTCATGACCTGTGAGAGATTAGTAGAGTTTAGAGCCTATTGGAGAATTCAGGGTAGAATTCAAATTAGATGCTTCAAATCAGAGTGGAAATTGTGAAGTCAAGAAATATGGGGGTATTGGCAATGTATGTAGAAGATAGGGATGAGATTTTTGTTAAAGGACCGGATATGAGACATGAAGGAAAGGGAGGAGGTGGCTCTTCAGACTGCTTTCTGGGCTTTGACCCTGAGGTGTTAACCAATTGTGAGGGAACGTTGGAAGGGCAAGTAGCTAATGAGACAGTCCAGAACTCCACAAGAGGATGTCCGTGAGACCTGTATCTGCAGTCTGTGAGTAGGCAGCCATGTTTAAAGCTGTGCTGATGTAGGTAGAGTCACCTTGGAGAGAATATAGCTAGAGGTGAGGAAATCCTGAAGTCAAGCCCTAGGGTGCCAGGAATTTGGAGGTCATGAAGAGGAAAGTAGTCAGGAGAGTGAAATGAGACAAAGATGTTGAGGGAAGGAAAGGGGAGGGGAGAAATGTATGCCAAACGTGAGGAGAAAGGTGATGGATGTTGTTGAGGTGACAAGAGACATGAGAATGGAAAACCGAACCTGATCTGGGGAAGAACAAGGTCACTGGAACCTTGGTGGCAAAGTCACATGCTAAAGAAAGACACCTGACTGCAGTAGCTTTTGGAAAAGATGATGATCAGGAAAGGGAGGATGGAGACTCACTGCAGAAACGTAGGTGGGAAGGACAGCAGAGACATGGGACAGTAGCCAGGCAATTGGGGTGTTGAGACATTTATGGAAAAATCAATGAGATACTAGAGCACACTTAAACACTAATGGAAATAGCCAGAAGGTGGGATTGGAGATGGGGGAGATACTATGAATAATGACAAGAGTGGGGTCCTTAAAAAGGAGGGACTCACAGCATGGGTGCCCTTTAATTGAGCACAGATACTTCAGTCACAGGGACAGGAGCTCAGACGACCACAGATACTCTTCAGCTTACCCTGGAATACATCCAAAGAAACCTATCGCTAGTTGAAAATATTATCAAACTGAAAATGTATGTTGAACACATAACCTCCCTCATACCGGAGTTTGACCTAGCCTACTTTAATTGTTCTTTTGAACACTTAAATTAGCCTATTGAGAACCAAAATCATCTCCACAAAGACTATTTTATAATAAAGTATTAACTTTATTGAATACCAAACTGAAAGTTGAGAAAATGACTGTTCCAGTGCCTGTCTTCTCATTATAGGTAGGACCTGGAAGTTGAGATCCTGTAAGCCAGCTGAAGTATGAGATTCAGGATTCACAGGAATGTAAAACATGTCATGGCAATAATACGTAATATGAAAGTACACCTTTGTAACGTCATCTGTGTCTCAACTGGAGTATGTGGGAATGTGAACAACCAACTCTGAGGGAGAGAGAAGCATGGTGACAGGTAGTGGAGAAAGAATAAGGTATATAATGACTACTTTGAACAACAAAAGTGCAAATGCAAAGGGTAAAATAGAGTTACTGTTTGATAATTACCTGATAGAGGATTGTGGACAAGGTTTAAAGTAAGACCAGCTGGATAGCATTTGTCAGCTCCAGGTAATTACAAATGATTGCTACAGTGATTAAAATTCTGAGTGTGATGAGTGTCATGGTCTTGCCCACACAAAGGGCAAACACCACCAAAGAAACAATCAATTCTTCAAAGAGAAAATAAAGCATTCCTCTCTCCCATATTGTTATTAAGACTATGTAAAGATGTGTCCATGTATTGTATGTGTGTGTGTGTGTGTGTGTGTGTGTGTATGTGTGTGTTTGTATCACGTGATGTGAGCCTGCACACAAACACATACATATACATGTAGATACACACTTTCAACCCTAGCATCCTGTAACAGGGATGACTAGCAATCTAATTCCATTTCACAGAAAGCACAGGGGAAGGCATACTTTTCAGTTAAACCCCATATACCCTAGTCAGGATGAGATTAAAAGCATGGAGTGTCTATAAATAGGCGATTTGAATGTTCTCCCTGCCATTCAAACCTCACGAGTACTCTGTAAGCCATAGCGCTCCCCAGCCTGAGGTTTGGGTCAATGCTTAGATTTTATACAACCTTTTAAAAATTTTTCTGTGGACTTTACACAAACTGGCAGATCCCATGTCTAGAGTCTAGAGTCAGCGTTTGAATGGTAATGGATTAGGACCCGTGGGCTCAGGCAG